>DWON01003716.1:0-17519 GCA_018251015.1 Phocides pigmalion okeechobee | reverse complement strand
TTTCTTACTCTTTCACAATAAAAAAAAAAAACGCGTAATACTTTGTGCCGGTCATAAACGAACGACAAAATTAAACAGTGTTCTTGCGGAGCTTCGAAGCGTACATTAAATACTCGATACCGTTTGTTAGTGGTAGATAAAAGTCCTTAGACATTATCGGAACAGGCCCTTACGGGATTACACAACTAACTTGTATCTTCACCAAAACCCAATGGAGTAGCATGTTCAAATATTATTTAGGAATTTTCAATACGGAAATGAGGTCGCGTCTACCAGTAAAATATATAAATGGATTGTAGTTTTTTGGAAGTTGAAAGCATTATTTAATAACAAAAAATCTATACCTAAAAATACTGATATGAATTCAAACAATTATATTTATAGTAAAAACTACGTCCATACATGAATTTACGTGTGAATATTTTCGTATATTTTTCCGCCAGACTAAGATTACCATATTAAGAGCGTGTAAATAAGGCTTTCATTATATTTCTGAGTTATCACAAGGGGCAATAAAAACCTTTATGGCACGTTAGATTTAGAAATGTTTGCAACACAATGGATGTAATTACAGCTCTATATAATTATAAAACGGGTTACTGTAACCAAGTACGTTATATCTAATCCAATCTGAAGTCACGATGAAAATTAAATGTGTTTTTAATTAAATCATATTTCGTTTAGAACATTTAGCTGTAATATATTAGTTCATCATTGTTCATGGAGAAGCTGATATTTACTCGTAGGTAAATGACTTCTGACCATACCCTTGATCTATGCATTGTAAAATGTGTACGGTTATAAATGAACATATATGTATGATATACCAGTCTTTGAAAGTTCTTTTTAAGATGTAAGTTCGGCAGTCACCTTCAAATTATACACTTAGTCTAAAATGCTCGAAGTAAGGTTCACCACTAAAGACGCTTTATTCCCCATCGATTATATTATTATTGAAACTTGCGATATCTTGCTACAACGTTTATGCTCCACGGCTGGGCATGAATCTATTTTCACACATGGGGTGTACTTGTTACAAGTGAAAACCGTTTAATCAGACATTTTTAATTAGGTACTCCTTTAGAAATTTTCTTTAACCAAAATATTAAGAGATTTAATGATCATAACATAATTTGTATTGCCAAAATTTTTTGGGAACAGGATATGGCATTCAGCGTCACCGGATACGTGTGACAAGTTATTATAATTTATGTAAATCTTATCATGTAACATAGTTACTACACTATGACACTACTTAAATATCTCATGTACATATTTAAGCAAAGTAGAACAAAGACGTGCTCGTAGTTTCATTTTTTTTGTAAGCCTAATCATTTAACACTATCTCATTTCGCCCTATAACTAAAAGCTATGTAGTATAAATTTATGCTATTTAAGTAACACTGAAAGTTGTTTCGTTCTAAAACATATTGCAATCTTACTTGCCATATTTCATTATAAATGAATTACATTCTAAGTCAGACGTACCTCATATTTTCTCTTTCAGATACTCCTCAGCCAAAATGTTTGAATGATTTCGAGTCATTCAGGAATGAAGCGAACTGCAACGAATTTTTCGTATGTGTGCACAGCGTCCCAGTGAGATTTAAATGTCCCGCAGAACTAGCCTACAGCCAGGTATTTTATTAAGTATTGAGTAAGTTGTTAGAAACCCTAGTTAGAAAGTTTTATAAGCATCAGGTTGTCCGTGTTATTTTAGCCACCAAAGTAATCAAATGAATGACGACCCGCGTCTATACCGACCTGAAATGAAAAGTGCAGTTTCAATTCTGACCAAGCAAGCATCTGAATGATTAATTTATGGCCATGGCATTCTAGTATGTAGCTACAAATGTAGAAAGTCTTTTAAAAAAGGTACATTTGAATTTTAAGGTCGGTTTAGTCAGGGAGTTAAATCCCTATGTTGATGAAAATCTATTTACCTCGTTTCGTTGTTTACGTAGCGATCTGGGTCACGAAATAAAAAATCGGTTGTGTTCGCCTTGATATTTGATATTTTAGTGAAAGTGACAAACCATAAAGCCTTTTCCATTATCACGTACATATATACAATAGGTAAACAGACAGATAGCATTTAGTACAAACGTTTATCCAAATGATCTTCATAATTAGCATTTTGATAAACAAGATGCTTCTACAAAATAACTCGCAATTCCCTTTGCGAATAAATCATGCTACTGCAGGCGACATGTAAAACACTTGGAATGGCTTAGTAATGAAGCGATCTGTAATGAGCCTTTGAAATCATGCTTCGAGTGCATGAATAGCATGCTCCGGGCCCGTGCACCTCGAAAACTTTAACCTCTAATAGCTAGAATATTATCTCTAAATATTACAAAGTAAAATCCCCAGTCGCGCCTGTCTGTCTGTCTGTTAATGATAAACTTAAAAGTACTGGATAGATTTTCTCACATTTTTCAACAACAATTAGAGTGATTCCTGAGGAAATTTTTAATATATAATTTTTAATGTATTTTTTTTAATTGGGCGAGAAATTAAATAGTAAAATTCAATATAGCGATTCAGTCGTCATCCGAATTAGATGTTTCTAATAGTTAGTTTTTACAACTAGGTTATGGCTGGATGCACGTATGAAAGAATAGCAATGTAAGTAAATTAGAACTCTGTTACCCGAGTGAAGCTGGGCCGGATCGCTAGCTGTACTTTATATTAATATGTAGCAATTCAACCCCACAACGATAAACGTGAAATAAATACTCAATATTTCATCACACAAATAATGTTTAAATACTGACTGTACTTGCGTTTTCGACGTTAATTTTAGAGACAAAAAACTTTATAATGTAAATGAAAAAATATGTTTGTACAACAGATAACATAACAAAAAGTTGCCTAGATAATGATTCCGTTTAAAGACTAGAAAATATACTAAGTTTCACTCATTTCATCAATTGATTATTATTTTTGAGTTGATAGTGACTAAGGCATAGACAAATATAAAAATAATTACCAGTATTGATACTAATTACTATTACAATAAGACTATTATAAAAAGAAACAATATAAAGACAAAGCGTTGTTATATAGACATGTAACACTTTGAGTGTATATTCTAGATAGAATATAGATTTAGATAGTGCATGTACTAATAACTTATTTACATATTTCTTTATAGGTTCGATAAATACAATTCAGTACCATCATTTTCACCTACCTATTTTGCCTTATAACAGCAGTATTGTATTTTGATTAATTTGAAGGGAAAGAGGTACTAATAGGACAAGAATACCTATATGAGGCGTTCTAACTTACTTCTTAGAAGCAGCAACGAATTGGCGATTAACTGTCGATGAAGTTTTTGGTTTATTTATATTTGATAAAAGATATCTATGGACGGTAATGATCACTTTATATCAAGAGACCAGCATACCGCTTGTTTCATTGAGTATATCTAATAAAATTAAAATGTATAACTTTGTAATCTTATGCAGAGCCGGGGTACTCGTAAGTTTCTTTATACATGTTCCGCCTACAGAGATAAAATTTGACCTTGCCTTAAGCAAGGTAGACATTGGTATCAATTTTATTATCGAGTTTTCCTTGCATATCCTAAAATGCACATAAAGATCTCATACCATCTGTATATGAATGGTATCTCCAGTGAATTAAATTCCATGTATGTTTTTTTTATATTTTATGGACAAGAAGTTTAAGTTATTAACGTTGCTTTTTATTTATATTGTTTCAAAGTTAAATCCAAGGAGGAATTATTAATAAGTGTATCCAGATGACACCATAATTAATTAATATTACCATATAACCGATAAATACATAAATAGATTCAACAATCCAATTAATAGTAAATTATAGTAGTCAAATAGACATCTATAATCGACCCCAAGTAGAGTTGAAGTCCTATATAAATACTAAGATCGAAATTCTCGCTTAAATATATCTCTTTTTACGTCTCCCAAAAGTTACCAAATTATACACAAAACATTGCTATTATATAGAAATGGGTGTGGCAGTAGTGCTGGAGCCGAAACACGATCTATATTCTATCTAGATTTTTATGTTTCGGCTGGAGAGGTGCGGTCGACTCAAATCGTATCTGGGCTCGAATCTACATTCGAGCTCAGATACGATTTTAGACGTGTTTGTTGTTGTACGTAATCTAATCTATGGACGACTTAACAACAGGTGGTTTTCATGCTCGTTTGCTATTCTTCTCACATAAAAAACGATCGGTTATACCTCCTTACGTTACCATTCTTCTTACTTTCGAAGCTATTTTGATGACCTAAGAAGTTGTCGCCATTACATTGGATTTGATTCCTAGCCAAGGTAAATTTGCCGAATTTAATGGTATATGCATGTAACGTGTAAACTCACAGCTATGACAATATGGAAATGGCTGTAATTCTAGTGTTCAATTATGAGTAATTGAGCGTATAGTTTTTTATTTAATTACTCGTCATCAATTTTAACTTGAACCTGAGAATCGATGTTTATCACAAATACTCGCAATAAACTTGGTTCCGAGGTCAGCTGCCTTTCTAAATGACTCACAAAGCATTTTCTTCACAAATACCTTATAACAGGAATCTTCGTCGATCAATATGTTTTACAACTTTTTATAACCATTTCTATAAAAGTAAGTGTAGTTGTCGGATGATTAAATATCAGGCGGTCATCTTAGTCCTTTTTAGTAACTGTGTAGTAATGCGCTACTTGAGATTTGATTTATGTTCTGTGTAAAGTTTGTTATAGATATATAAATACATTGGCATTGATATAATAACATCAGAAGAACTGTAATTTTGTTGGATACTTCATTTAAAAAAAATGATGTTTATGTGAGATGTTCCAATTTACTCCTCAGGGATGTCAAAGTATCTGTGATTCATTAGTTGGATGCCTGTCCTATTTTAAGTTTTAATATTCGCGATTTTCCTATAAATTATTACTTGTTTTAGACTTACAATAGTCATGAAAAAAATAACTACATTTTTTTCATAGTTGCATGGTATTATGTATTCTGGCTAAAAGAGTGTGGTGAAAAATATTTTTAATGGAAAAATATTAAAAGCTTGCCAAATGACCATATAGCATGAAGTGATTTGTATTATTTTGACTTATGAGACAAAGACCCTTACGATGGTTGAAGAAATAACTATAAGCACTCGACTAGGCGCCGACAATGAGTATTTTTCAAATGTTTTAACTAAACAATTAGTTGCACTTTTCTACATAATGTAATACAATCTCTACAGAAAATTGAATTAAAAAAATTTACATATGACATATGTTAAGTCAAAAAATCTAAACCTATACGTAAGACTATTCGTACGTACTCAACGCCCGAAAGTACCATTTATCTGAGCAAGAAAAATGTCTACGGTTCTTGTCAATACTGTCAATTTTGACTACATTGTAATGAGATTAGACTAAGCATGATTAACATAGATTTATTTATTTATTACGGATTAATTTAATTTTTAACATCGTCACCGTAGGAAACATGTGTGTTTCATTTTAACCCAATTTGTACTGCGGGACATTAAACACTTGCAATTTGACATTTTAAAGCCAAAAAATTTTTTTATCATTATGGCTGTATATATCATATAATATATTACATTTCGTGTAAACTATAAGACTAAAACAAGTAAGACTTTTAAGGAAAGTCACGAATGTTTACCAATGTTAATGTTACTAAGGAAGTAATCATAATACTTTTATTTGAGACAAACACTAACATTTTTAGCAACAGTATGAATTTCGGCCTCTCACGCTGGGTTGTCAAGGTTATATGCATATTAAATAATAATTCCCATTACTCTTTCTATCGGTAAAGGAAAATATTGTAAGGAAACTTTATGCGTAAAAAAATATGTGTAAAGTTTTTAATGATGTGTGAATTCTAACAATTGGAACTTAGGCATCTAAAGGTCGTGCCCAACATTGGGAGATTAATATATTGAATATAGACTTTATGTGTTGCTTATTTCAGGTACTCGGGGTATGCGATTATCCATTCAGAGTAGAATGCAACTCGACTCTAAAAGGTGATGCTGCCGCGCCCTCCCCTGGTCTAACGGTACAACCATCAGCGGACGCCACGTCGACTTCCACATCTGCAAGCACCAGTGCAATTCCACCCAGTTCTATAAGTACTTCTCTCAGCTCATCAACGCCTGGTATTAAGGATAGCATGATACACAAAATTGATTACAACACTCAAAGTAAGTATAAACTTTCGCCTGCTTCCTCTCCTTCTACTGTGCCTCTGTTTTTTAGCGTTTGACATCCCTCCCTATTCTTCGTCTCTCTGTTTTTAATTTAATTTCTCTCCATTTCATTTCATTTCCAATTTTAATAAAACTTTAACGCTAAATTTTGCTAATATTGCTTGAATGCTTTTGACACCTTGAATGATTTTCTTTATTAAAATAAAATAAACGAAGTAAGTACGTAAGTAAAGGTATTAGAGCACCGATATTGCATAAAATAATGCTAATTTATTTTATATAAATGTTTTCAGGCTGGACATCTACCCACGTAGCCATCTCACGTCAAGACGCAATCCGCCAATTAAAACTTGGACGCATTGCTCAAATTAAAACGGATGAATAAGTATAATACATTAACTTATAGTTATATATATACAACAATAAGTTTGGGTAATTCCCGAGTTTTTTAAAATAATTTGTTAAAGTATATTTAAATAAAAAGTAATAAAAAGGATTTAATTGAGCTTTTTGCACTTAAAATAATTGAACAAGAAAATTGTGGTAAAATAGCTTTTTAATATTATCTTTAATGTGATATAATTTGAAATGCATTTAATTATGTCTATGTATGATTCATTATCTTCTTATTTAATGTAATGGTAATAAAAATGAACAGTTATATATATATTCTTTCATTTAGATAAAAAATCATTAACATTTTTTTATCACGAAATTTTATCAAAGTCGTAACACTAAGTCGTTAATATTATTTATTATATGACAAATTGAATCACCTATGACAAGATTTACATTTTTTATTAATTTGATTTGTCTATTTTTATGAAATAAGCATTAGATACGAATCTATTTCAAAAACGTTGTATGTGTGCCTTTTTCGAATATCATAGATTTTCCTCTGTTAATTAAATGCAATTATTTGAAATCGACGTTTAATTTCATTAGTTCTTAGATTTGATAAAGATCTATTCGCCGTGAAAATAAATCCAATCTGTTTTCCAAGAAGACTTTATTTATGTTATGGATAACTTCCACTTAACTGATTATAGTGATATTTGATACATAGCTCTGACGATATATAACCTTGACCTGATGCTGCAACTGACAACGTAGAGCAGACGTATCTTGTTTAGAGTTATTGAATCGGTATATGATTATGCAGACAAATGAAGGGTAACCTTGGCTATAGATTTAAATGAGACAGGATAGTGGCAATAGGAATTCATTTTAATGAAATCTAGATACATTGACTTTAGTAAATGAAAAGATTCATGTAGTCTCAACAAACACATTTTTTTGGAAGAAAAAATACAAGAACATGTTTTTATGATTTTGTATTCGTTTCTGTACTTTATCATTTGCAATCTACATCAAATATTAATCTGTCGAGAATACTAACCATTATAAACGATGTCCTTATTAGGAAAAATAAAAAAATGTAAAATGAATTGGTAATGACGTATTCAATCATCTATTTAACATAAGTGTGTTGAAGGCTTGATAAACTAAGTTATATCTTATTTATGATGACATTAGCTATAAAACTTTTTGCACATTTTGCACATATTGTCATATATATCACCGTATTCTTAATAGGTTTTTGATAAATAAACGGAGAATTTTGGGTTATATATTTATTTACAATAGTTAGTAAAAAATATTATCTAAATTAACTTAAGCCTATTTTAAATTTATGACTAAAACATTCTTTACTTCGACACAGCACCGACGCGTATATTGGTGGTACCATGTCAAATTATCTTAAGTTAGATTTCAGTAATTTTTTGGCAACAACTAAAACATGTATTGTAATTTTTGACAAATATCATCCTCCGGCTGTATCTCGCTTTGAGTATTATTAGTAGTAAGACCGAGAAGAAATTTCGTTGAAAAATACTATCGAAATAATTACGTTTTTGAATTCTAACTTCAATCGAGCGCCTCTTCAGACAGACAAATAATATACTTTTCCTCAAACATGACATCATTTTTAAGTTTAACTTACGCTAAAATTTGTCATGTCCGCCCTCATCGAAGTACCTATGATATAGTCTGTGGTGTGTTGTATATTAACTACAAGGAAACGTAATTTAAATTATGTGTCGTCATGTATTTTGTGAAGAGGTCCTTAAATCTTTAATGACAAGTAATTAAACATGACAAAATATATAAGTATCACTTACACTTAACATGGATATCACGTGTATACTTGTTATTATGATATGGGACTTAAAGTGTGTGAGAATCTCTATATCACATTACAATATTCTGAAGAGGCATGTGGTCATAGACTTTTAAATTAATTCAGATAGCTTAATATTCAGTCTGTCCTTGGAGCCGCTCCTAGTCATTCACAATCCCAATTTCTTGAGCGCTTTCAAGTCCACGTCACCGTAGTAATCTTCGCTGTAAAATAAATGAAAAAAGTCAGAGGGTTTATTAACATAATGCCAACTTTTAGAGCCAAAAAGGCAAAATATGTCTGAAACTTATATTCCTGACTCAAAAAAAATAAAATAAAAGAACAACGACGTTCTAGTTACGAATATTTTTTATATAAGATTTCACTGTAAATCTTCGTAAGAGAACCAATATTCCAAGACCAAACTTGACATTTAAAAATGTATTTACTACTTTTAATTATTCACTTGGTTTTATGCACATTAAAGAATTCGCTTTAATTAATTTATTACTTTTACTTCTTTAGCTGTTGTTAATTTTATCAAGGTTTAAAAACAAATAACTTACCTGTGAAGGTCAGTGTTGTTGACAAGAGCCTGCCTGTTAGAGTTTCTATTCAAGTATGTACAGATTAAGATAACAAGTAGGTAAATTACTGAAAGAGACAAGAAGGTATTAAAATGTTATTAGAAAGTGATTGCAAACAAAATAGGAAATAGAGTGGTCGTGAAAGTAGATAATGTTACTAGGAAAATCGTGCATAGTGCGGTACTACGTTTACAAAAAACATACAACAAATAATTTTTATATTTTTGTTTATTTTATCACTAAAAGTAAAACTTAAGTATTACAGTTTCTATATCAAACAACAACACTCAGTCGCAGCGAGATAATTCAGTACATAATATTTACAAGGTCATGGGTGTGACAATCAGAATGTACCTACATATTCATACTGGAAGTGTTATCCTATTACATCGTTATACACTGATACATTTAAATGCAAACCCATATTACAATTTGTATGCATACGGTACTTCTGTTTGTATAAAAGAAACTTTTCTAGATGGCGTGACAGTTCCCGTTGGTCTTAATATACCTTACAGGACTCTCAGAACTAAAGATACAATAATATAATAAATATGTCTACCGCTGTATGATTTTAACTAACTTTCTAACCTGCCTCTTGAAACTGTTTTTTAAAGGCTACAACGAGAAAGGTATTTGGCAACTAGAAAAGAATACAAATCAAATTGGCTCCACTCACTTAACATTCGAAATTTGAACCTGAAACAACATCTCCGTGCAACAAAAGCAACGTTTCTTTTTTTTAAATAATCGATTTATATTCAGCCTGTTTCGTGAATTATTTAAGTGTCGTGGCTTGTGGTGCGCGGAGATTTGTTTTTAGTAACGATATGAGTATTAATAGGCTGTGGTGGGAAGAGAATATTTAGTTCTCTTTTTGGGGGCGGGGTTTGAGCTGCTTGGGCGGGGTGTTGCGGGTCTGGCCGTCGGTCTGGATACCGGCCAGAAGCTCGCTCTTCCTAATCGCCTTCAGATCCAGAGCACCGTAGTAGTCCTCGCTGAAAATGTACGCGAACCTTACTGCCTGTCGCTTCCACTATTTCTCTTTAACTATACTAATTTAACTCCACATTTTCGCAAGTGGTCGATATAAAAGGTTGTTACCTCCTAGCAACTTTTACAACTGGGTAGTTGTGACTAAGAGAATTGTAAATTGTGTAACAAGAACTCGTTCACAACGCCCGATATCGAGTGAACTGCCTTGAGACAGCAATGAGAATACTTGTCCGCTCGCTTTTCTGAGAATGCTGTTTAACATTTGTTTTTCTTGCCTTTAACAAATGATGCAGTATGGAGCTCGCTAAAATATACTGAGCGATCTTTATTGACCTCCGTTTTATCGAGTCGTGAGCGATAGTCGCATCTTATTCAAAGCGCCATTGTTCTATTAACGTAGACCATGAACCGGACATAAATACTTTTAAAAGCCAAAGTCCTTCAAATATCCTTATTTAAAAAGTGTTTATATTACTTAAATATGAAACGTTAAATAAGTAACCGTACTTCTTAAAATACCTTTTCCACGATATGGAATCAACCTTGGTGTAACAGTTAAGGGCCACACACGGTCGGCGAGGTTCGTTTGCATTAAACAATTTGTACATTACCATGCACTCAGTTGCATACCGGACGGCATTGACCACGAATTCTCCGCGGACACTGCATGACGCTCGGTAAACCATGCTACTTTACATCACTCATGTTAATTTTACGGTTGGCCTAAATTTCTTGGAACAATAACTCGACTCCAAACCGCACATTTGTCAGCTATTCAAGTGAGCGAGCTTAAATTTACATCCAATGTTTTATATTTTAAGATAAACATTAACGTTTTATTATTACGTATTACATTTTAAACGTTTTAAAAAAGTACACACTAACACGTTACGACAGAATTTGACTAGATTTTGAAATGGTGCATAAAGGGTTAGTCACAAGGAGAAGAATTGCTTAGCTGCTAACGGATGGGTTATAGGTACTAAGTTGAACATTAAAGGTGTTAAGTACAATTAGACACTGATTAAACACCACACCATTGATATCCAACTAGTGAGTTCAGAAAAGTTTTGACAGATGCGTTCAAGTTTTAGTCAAGACTGTTTTACTTGAACTAGTAAGGAAGACTTTACACTTATATAAATGTTTAAGTTTAACTCACCATCCGGGAACATCTTCGGGGTCTTCGCAGTTGCCGGTGCCGTCAGAATCGCCGATTTTGAAGACGGTTCCGATAGGGCAACCGTACTCGCGGGCCACTCCCTCGAGACAGATGTAGTATTTGCGGCAATCTTCAGGGTGAGCGTGACGGCTGAAGGAGCCAGCGTTGGAGACCTCACCGGGAGCAGGGCATGAGAAACCGTTCGCTACTTCTGGGAAATACCGAGAGGGGTTACGTGAGATTAATGTGCAGAAGGCGAAATTGAAATATAGTCAAATAATGGTGATTGTCAAGCAAGAAAAATGAAAATCGCTGACAGATAGTCGTGTCTTAGTTTTTAGGTGTGTAAGTGTAAGTAAGATAACTTTTTTGAAATTTACTCACTGGATTTGTTTTTATTGCACAGAATATCATTAAGTTTATAAACGAGATAATTATATTTCTAGCTATTAACTATTTTGTGTCACAAATGTCTGGGTGATCATTCCACCCGAAGATCCACGTGACACTGCGGTAACCATGCCGGTCTGGCAAGCAAAGGGCTCTGGGTTCAATTTACTTCCATGCTGATATCTGATTCATAAGTTTAGATTTTTGTGCTAGGTCTGGGTGTTTGTGTAATCGTCTTTATATGAGTCCATCGGACCAACGAGACAGTGTGTGAGAGAAGAATCCTAATGTAGGGCTTTTTCGATCAAAAACAATTATTTTTATTTAACTGGATGTATTTTATATATAGATACTTACCCTCGTTCTTGCACTCGGGAACCTGGTCAGCCCACATGCACACGCGTGCTTCTCTATCGTAGGCCAGTCCAGGGCTGCACTGGTAACGGGAAGCTTCACCGTTCCAGCAGTTCCAGAATACATCGCACTTGGTTTCGTCAGGGAAGATACCGTACAGCCTCGAGCAGTGAGGAGTGGAGATCGGAGGCTCTGCAGAGAACGCAAATAATATTAATACTTTTACACTTAACCTTAGCACTTTAGCTTAGTAGATTATACAACAAGTCGTATATGGTACACTGGTAGCTGTAGTTGTAAGCCATTATCGATTTTCAGGTAGTTACGTATTACATTGCCAAGTAGATTTGCAGATTTTTTATATTTATCTTTTTACAAAATTCTTGCTAATACTTATACCAAAGTCTTATCAGAACGTGTTCCAAATTTTTTTATTAAAATTTACTCTATTTAGTACTAAATTCTACGATTTTGATTCAAATGTAGAATAATATTTTTGAGAAACGTTCATACTATAAAAATGTACATAATTTATACAAATCGTGATATATACACAAATTAAATATAATATTAATACGATGGTAATGACCAAATGGCCTTGAACAACATCCTGGTTACACTTGACAAGTAAGAGGAACACACGCATACATTTATCCGTATGTAAATCCTTCGACCTTGACCGAACATTAATTATGTGATAGTTTCTTGTTGCTAACTAAAGAATATCTTCACTTTTTACTTATATGCGTACTGACATTTAATAAATTGCTTCCGCTATTGCATGCTGTTCGAATTTAGCTGACAAAACGGTTACTGCAACAGCGGCTGCAACTTACATAGGTAATGACACAGTAACAAAAATCTTATTACAAATTACAAATGCATTTAGTTATTATGAAACTTTAAGCTTACCGAGCTGTGTCCTTTCGCCGCACTCAACGTTGTGGAGATAATCGCAGTTCTCGGTCAGGTACTTAGAGTCGGTAGCGTCGAAAGCGAGACCGTTGCCGCAAGTCTTCAGCTCAGCGACACCGTTGTCACACTTCCAGTATTTGTCGCAGGAGACATGATGCGGGTAGAAGCCGTAGTCGTCCGGGCATTTGAATGATTCTTGGGCGACAGCTAAACAAATAAATAATATATGTAAGTAATTGCATTATTCACACTTATCTACATTATTTTGGTAACGTTTTATGTGTGTAGTTATATAATTCCAACTAAAACATAAATATGTGAAGGGTAATTGGCCTCTTCAAATAACCACCCACGTATGGATTCTTTTGCAAATGTACCCATGATATTTGGATTGTCTCCGAATCTCTAGGGAAAACTGGTGTGAGCTCAAATCAAATTATTTAACAAATCATAAATCATAGAAACTAATTTGAGAACTATACACATAGCTTGAAGCCTTCATCATTCTCTAATTGTAAATTGTCAGCTCGAAGCCCGGGTTCCGCACGACATTTTGCGCAAGTACAAAATACTTGATAAACTGCCAATATTGCAATAGGACGATGTAGCAACGTGTCATCAAAAACGCGGGTCTTCCTGAATTTTAATTGAAATTTCAAAAGAAACCACAAGGGGTTTGCCAAGCGACGATTATGGCACGCAACTTATTTCGCAACATACCGGTCGCGGGCAGGGCCGCTCTTTCTCTACAGAACGAAATAACTAAACTCGTGTTAGGCAACTGCATGGGACAGCTGTTGTTCTGACTGTTCTGTTATTGTCCTCCTGTTTTCCGCATAGGCTTGCACGTGGCTCGAAACCGTAATACGAATTTAGGTATATACATTAATATCGTTTCGCCGTAACTCACATTCTCTCCCACAAACAAGACGCCAAACAATTGATTTTAACTTATACATATATGTAGCTGTATTGACTATAATATCCCTAGGATTACACATTCCATATTCTGGAAAACATATTTTTGTATTATATTATTTAACCTTATGATATTAACAAATATTTTCACTCCTAGAAAGATTACAAATACATTCGAATTAACTCGATTTCTTACGCAGTAGTCATATTTCATGTTCTCGAAGATATGTTATATCACATACGTGCTACCAACGCACTGGTTGACATTTGCAGTATCTGCAACCAGCACATCCTGGTTTTGTAATAACCTGCTCTCTCCAAAGCATCTTAACATGTAGTTGTGCTTATCTAGACATACTTGCAGTTTATCTAACACGATTACAATGCTTACTCTTTCCATGATCGACTGATAGGCATTTAGATTTTAGCCTATATTTGTGATATTGGGGAAAAAAATAGTTATTAATCTACGGACAATTTTGAATGTCCCCTTCGCCCAATAACCAAATTGTAATTGGAAATAAATATTTAAATTCCTTTCGATTAAAAAACATATAACAATTGTAGTCATCTTCGTCATAAAAACTGTTGTGAACCGCCTTAATGCATTTATTTTAAATGTTTTCTCAATTCTTGTTAATTCTAAAACTAACTTAACTATTTGAATTTTGTCGTTGAACCGTTTGCAATGATTTCTCACGATCACTTCAACCGTGACTCATACTTGACGGTAACACGGCGTATTTGAGCGCAGATTTATTTTACCTATAACGAATAGTGAGTGACTTTATCACCGATGCCCTGTGGCTTTGTGGTTACATCGGTACACCAGATCGCATTACAGTTACTGGTTATTCACAAGTCGAGTGAAGCGAACATTACAACAAAAAGCCGAAGTTTTACAGTTACACTCCCAATATCTCTTTTGTAGTTACAAAATCATTGACACACGAGGAAACCTGTGTTAATTACTTACGTAATTCGTGCTAAGAACCGCTTTCTGGGTTATGTTGCTCTATCACGAGCTGATTATGGGCAATGTGCGTTCACACCATACGGCAAATTAAGTCTTACAAAATATGTATTAGCGTAATTTTTAAGTAATACATATTTATATCGGTATTTTAGAATGAACAGATGTTTTTTTACGCAAATACGTCGTCGTACATAAATCGTAGGATTTAGTATCATGCCAAATGTTTAGTCACAATTTCTAACGCATATTATTGAAATTAATAGTATTCAAACCTAATATAATTATTATATACATTACTAAATATAATTGTAATAGAAATATCTCGTTCTAAATCTCTCGGTGAACTCATCAACAAGAACTAAGACAACCTTTCTCATTTATTTGAATAACGTCGAGGTTAACTGCTTACAATTAACCACATTCCATGGAATTATTACACTGAACTTACACTATGTGTAAGTGGCTCAATTATGGCGTGAACACTTTGTAAGTGTAAACGAGGTATTATGTAGCCATCGATCTAGCGTTTCTGATTGACTAGTAGAGTTCGCTCTGTAAAATATTTTTATTGATAACTAAGGATTAAGGACAGAACCACAAACATATGTGATAATATTTCTAAAATACGTTCTTAGTTACTGACCACGGTACTCATTTGACTTTCAAACATTTATTGCATTATTATTTTTATGAGATAAGATAAATTATCCCATTATTGTCTTTAGAAAAGTAATTGACAGCATTTTCATAGCTATCTCATTAAATCAACATTATGAATTGTACGAGCAAAAAGGTGTAGCACGCACAAGCGCAGCTGCGGCTTTAAAGCTTGCCTAATGCTCTGTCTTAGATACAAAGAGCAAAATGCAGTATTGCGTCTACGCCTAGTGATCTAGTTCATTGCTTCTCAATGACTAATTAATAAAATCACGCACGAAATAGCTTCACGCCCATTACTTACGAAAAAAACAATAATTGGAGAACAATAATTGCATATGCATATTCATAACTTGCCCTCGCGTGATTTTAAACGTTAATAGCTGTAAAGTATTTCAGGTATGTGTGATAGTTTTCAAAAGGGTTTTTTTCTTGCCAGTAACATGTATACATGTCATTAAGCTGTAATATATGAAATGAAATATGTGTTACAATTCAAAGTTATATTGTGACTGCGTTATTATTTATACAAAATAACCCATTTGTTAATTTTATATACAATACGAAGTAGGGAACGAAAATACAATGGCTGTCCATGAATATATATAACAAATCCATATAGAACAGGAATCCTACTTAAAGTTGATCAAAGAACTGTACCTACTTTTAGTCTGTTTTTTTTATGTATTTTGTGGATTATATTTAGTTGGTGAGTTTATTTTTTTATCAATTAAGAACAACTTGACGTATAATGACATTACGTCACGTAATATCGAAACGAACAGCTCAATTGACATTCCTAAATTCACAGCAAGAAATTTAATCAAAAAAAATAGTTTACCCACGTAACAATAGCTGGTAACCTCTGTTCTAGCGAATTAGTGTCATGCCAGTAAACGAGAGCACGCATGAGATCTTGTCGCAATCGGAGGCTGACACCGGATCCTACGCGTACGCACGATGACATAATATTGACATGACCGACTGCGCACACAATCCGTTATGTAATCCAGTAGCAAGTGTTATATGCCATATTTTGGTAGTTAATTTATTTATGTGAGGATCATTCCAAACACGATAACCGAAAAACCCAGAACACAACATATTTAATGCCTGTTAATGATAATGATTTAATATTAATTAAATTCGTTGTTACTTTCAAAATCTTAAGTGGATAGAGACGCGGCAAATAAGAAACATTTCACAATCATTTATCGAATATCAGGCGAATACTACGATCTCTTAAAATAGTGTTGTTTAAATTCTGAAAAGTTCATTGGTACAAAATTAGCTAATAGAATTTCTTTTGAAATTGAAACAGTTTGTCATAATATATCAAGGAATGAGTTTGTTCTTTGTAAGCTTATATTAAACAATGTAATAATGAGTCATTAAAATTACAATATTTGCAATCGCAACCTCAAAAAAATCACAAAGTTGAAGACTCCTATCTATTTAGAATAACTAAAGGAAACGATTAGAATCGAACCAATGCGTTTCGAAATTAATCACAGAAACTTCTATATGTAACATTGGTTAGTTTTATTTTTATAAGGCTAACTTCATATACATAGACTTAAACTTATTTCTAGATATAGTTATAAAAGTATACACACAAGTAAATTTAAAAGTATTAATCAATAAGTTTACGTGCGACACAAAAAGTAGCACTAAAACTCCGACATATTTTGCGTAACACTTACGAATGTCACACAGTATTGAGTAGTCAATATTACATAAATGTTATTCAATTTAAAGGTCGCACCGTTAAGTAACACAGGTGAAAGCTTTCTGACCCGTCAACCAGATGATGGGCGGGACTTTCGATTTCGTTAACACGGTGATGTCTGCATACATCGTTAAGCAATTGCAACTCACGGCTGACCTTTATCGTCGATCTATCTGAATATATTAAACTTTATCTTACGAATATCTTACGAATATCTTAATTATTACTATGCTTCTAGTGTAATATATCTTTTTAAATGTATACATAAATAATATACATTTTGAAAGGTGGTAGAGCCGTTAGAGCTCGCCCGGCGTGGCACCACCGCCACCCTCATAACCCGCAGTAAAGCAACATGTTCTTCATGTATTGTGTTTTGGTTGGGGAGGTGTGGTTGCCGGATACACATTATTGGAGGCG
>DWON01003715.1:0-17521 GCA_018251015.1 Phocides pigmalion okeechobee | reverse complement strand
AGAACGTGTTGCTTTACGGCGGGTTATAAGGGGAACCTTTAAAATTACATTACGAGAAAACTGATGAATAAAATCAATGCGATCAATAAGGTGTGGTGAACAATAAACAAACATAATAAATAATACGTTACTAGTTATTTCTAGCGATACATTTATAAATTCTTCCCCAAGAAAGTTACAGTAAATATAGAGAAGGGGTAACGGTTACGTGAGTTGCCTCATGGATACCTGAAACGGAAGCAGCCATATCCTGGGCAATGGCTCGGCATGCCAGTTGCATATAATTGGTGCGATAATAGGTCGCTTGTGGCTATTCGAATGAGAATTTCCTATATTTAAAAATGCGCTGTTCTTATGTGTTTTAAATATTTTTATTTACATGGTTTAATTTCATTTCATCGTATTTAACTCCTCATTAATGATGAACATGCAATAATCCGGTTATTTTTATTAATTTTATCATGAACGCTATAATTATAATATTTGTATCAAAATAATTATACATATATATTTATTGGTTCCGTACAATATTATGCAACTAAGTCTTAGTACTACATTTTGTAATTTAAAGTTAGGCAAAACAGGTTGAAATGACATAAAATTAAAAACATTGTAATTACATTTATTTGTTTAAAACTTTTTGGATATCACTCTGTAAAACAGTTATTCTGCCTATGGACTGTTTGTGGTAGTTATAATTACATTGCTTGCATTGTGTAATCACTTTCGCCAATGAGTTTATTGTACCTGATTAATATAGATACGCTGTTGTTGAGGCGTGACGTGGAGATAGTAAAGAGAAAAACGATACAGTAAAATGAATAAAACATACAAGTAAACATTTTCTATGCTCTAAATGATTATTTAAAATAAATAAAAAAAATAAAAACGAAGAGGTCAACGTACTTTGGTGTCTTATGAATGCTACTCTATATTTTGTACCTTATAACAACAGAGTCCTCGCTTCTGTGTTATGGTTTAATATTGAATAAATAATGATATAAATATACAGACAATCATTTATATAAGGGGTATTATCTCCATGGAGTCGTAACACATGTGTGATTGGTCACAAGTACCATTAATGTCTTGTTGTTAGTTTATAAATATTAATTTGTTTTAGTAATTATAAATAATAATATATTACTTATTACCTACCTTAACTTACCTACATAACATACATACATAATAAAATATTAAAGTTGTTTTTTACATCTCATCCGCATCATCTTGCAAACAGCTCTAGCCGGTAAGCTAATAAGCGTTTTAGATTCCTATTTAAATTCGCATTCCTAGTAGAACGAAACGTAATAAAATATTGTTGATATGAGCGTGTAGGAGTTAAGTAGTTTTTGTTCGTTTGCACGTATGTAATGATGCCGCGATACTTAGAGGTAAGTGCGATTGTTAATTTTGTTAAGTAGTTAAGTACGTTTATTGTGTTTCTTGTTCGAAACTACGTCTTTAGTTTGATGTTTTCTGGGTGGATCGAGCACACGTTAAATGTCGTTGAATGCGTCATTTAGGCCCCTCCCCGCCATACCTCCCCGCCACGGTCACTGAACACTCTGACCTCTCGCTGAATATCCACATAGAGACATTACGTAATTCATAGTGCCATCATGTTTGGAGATAAAAATGCACTTTATATAGATATAGACATTAAACAAGTACTTAAAATGTAAAAAAATAAATAAATTATACATTATCCATTCTAACCGCAGGTTCAATTATTTTAAAATAAGAAGTAAAGTTCTCAAGCGAATACACTAATGGCGGAATATATAATTTTGAATTCTATTTTAAAACCCATTACTGCCTGTTCTAGATTACAAATTACATAATTAAATTGGAAACTACACACATTTTGATTTTATTACAAATATATTATGCCTACATAAAAATGTAATAGAGAATTCTATTTAAATTTTACTTGCCCACCTGTCTAAATAATATTTTGCCAACATTGCGAAGAAAATTCAAACGAAAGGAAATTCTTAAGCTTTTACATTTACTTACATTTTTATAATTTGCACCACCCATACCTATTTCAAGACCAATCAACCAACCTACCAAGGCGTCATATCTTTTAACATTGTGAAATTAATTCACATTACAAACCGTATAAAAGTATTTTTCTTTCAGAAGATATGTTTCTTCCTTTTTACATAATGACTCAGGTTGCCGCGACAAAATGCACCTATGTATATAAAAGACTTCAACGGGAACACACGCTTGATTTTATCGAGCGTGTAATAAATACTACATTGGCTTCTTGGATTTCTATAAAAAGAAAGTCTGTAGGGTTTGAGTCCGTAATAACTGATTTTATCGCAAATTGTGATATATGATTTCTTTTAATGCAAATTTAAAAATAAGTACCAACTTGGTAATCTTAAAACACTAAGTTTAAAATAAATAATAGTTTTTCACGTACCTAAATAACTGTTTAATATATAAAACGTATATATTTTTGTATTCGTAGCTATATATACTTTTCATTTTTTAGTAACAATCGGTACAGTTTTTTCTAGTTCTGATATCACGAGGGCAGAACCGGGTTGTTTATTATATTTTACATTTTTGTCATTTCTGTGCAAGCATGTTAACTTTGCTGGCAGTTAACATATTTGAAAATCCAGTAAGACTTGATGTATCTGATAAATAATACCAAATAAATCAATATAATGAACTCAGTTAATAAATGTAACACATACATTAACGCAAGCGATTAAAGGACAGAAAATATTATTGTATAGGTAAATAGCATTACAATTTTGTAATGCATTTAACAAGTTATTGGGATTAGTCGATTAAACTTTTAGAAATTTTATTGTAACCCAAAGAGTGCAATGGTTCTCTATGGTAGGTCGTTATAGTTGGTCCAGAAGGTCTACAAACTGAGATTATATATTTTTTATCTATATTAAAATCTTCCTACCGTATCTCCATCGGGTAAAAAAGCAATACTTTGTCGGTTACTGGGTGTTCTACGTTGGTACAAAGCGTCATTATGTGGCCCATGAAGAGCTTTAAAAAACTTAAATGGAAACATTTACACAGTACTATGGAGATGCGGCTTTAAAAGATTTTTGCCGAACCAGTTCCAAGCGATAAAAAAGGAATCTTTTAAAAGCATATAAATGCTAACTATGCGCGCTGCAGAGTCTGTAAACACATTTAATAAGGGAATAAATGTACAGTTTTCATTAATGCTACTTGTGCATTTGGCAGTTTAATACTTAGACTATTACTATTGTTGACAATATTTAATAAGAGTAGTATTTCAAAATATTTACGGACAAATGTTACTTTACGTAAGGTGTATTTCTTTTGCATGATAGCTACTTCAAAGTAAATTGACCTATTATGAGAATAAATCGAGCAATTAATCTTAAAAAAATACTTTTTCGCAATTTTATCAATTCCTTATAATATTTACAATCATACGTTATAATTTTAGTGCTGCCATTACGGTTTATAAATTTCACATGAACATTGATATTAGATATACATATAGTACTCACAACATTTTTATCTGTATGAAAGTAAGAGAGCCATTGTTTTATTGTACTCGCGTAGTGGTAAAGTTGCCAGGCTCACGGCGACCGCGCCTTAAGACAATACAGACCAGAGATGTGATAGTTTCGGAAACGTAACCGCAACTATCGGATATCCGAAATAAAAAAATATCCGAAATTGTAATCGAATCCGATATAAATCTTTCGGATAATTTTGAAGGAAGTCCAAAAGAGACGCTGATTATTAAAAAATACCCGTAATAATCACTTCTGAAGCTAATTGTTTTTTGTGGTTGTAATATTAAATGATGACGTAGAAAAATCACATCAGTACCCTATTTGTATTTTCATTGCTTTTACAATTCCTTAAATCTAATATCCTTAACTGAAAGTATTCGAAGCTTTTTTATAATTATATGTTTGTTACTGTATCTGAAACCAGTATAATATATCTGTACCCCTTTTCCAGATCCGAAAGTTCATATCCATAACATCCCTGATACAGACTATAGTCAGTGACACGGTCATCGCATTAGGTGTGCACAGTGCGGCCCCGCCGTGGCATCTGCTCAAACACGCGAGCGTTGAACCCTCGTGAAAACCAAGTCTGATGAAAACTGGTCCCGCCATCACCTCGTTTGTTTAGTAATTACGCATTTCGAACGATTTTTGTGTGGTACAATATTTTATTGCAAATAAAAATGTAATAAAATATTACTATGAAAAGACCCATTCTAGTTATTAACAATATTTAGAAAGGGTTAATAACTAGAAAATACCTATTCTAGTTATTAACAATAACTACAATGGGTCTTTTAATCTAGTAATGTAATCACTGAGAAAAAAAATCAGTACTTACTTAATTTACATTGAGTTCTACCGAATCGTTTCGGAAAAACCATTTAGTCACCATATACTTAAGTGGAAGAGTTTGAGTTTTTACTCACACCAATATTTTCATGAATCACAATAATTAACATTTTCCTATTATAGGTAAGTTTTTATCATTTTTGTAAATAAATACATATGTTTAAATCGGAATATAAAATTAATGCGCTACATCTTTATAGCAAAAAATGTATCTAAAAACAAACAATCAAAAGTGTCTAATTTTGCAAAGGCCTTGAGTTACCTACATTATTCGTCGTATGATTTTGACTATTCTAATAAGATTATATTATTGTTTGAGTCATTTGCGACGCGGATGTGTGTTGATTCTATATGTATGTGTACTTAAAAAAATAATACTGTAGGTGTCATTAACGACAATTATGTTAAAAGATCTTCTTTACAGACCAATATGCATTGTGAGCAACGTGGTGTATTAAGATCCAAGCTTCCCCCAGTAATAGGTAAAGATATGTGCCCAATAACGGACATAAAAATTGGTTGCAGGTAAACTGAGTGGTTCTTTGTATGTTGAATGATTTTTTCTGTTTTTCGTTTCTTATACTTATTAGTTTGTCTCTATTTAATAAAAAAATACAACGAAATCTTGATGCTACGATGAAGGATTGAACGATGAATTAGTTCGGGTGAAAAATTGCTACAATCTTGGACATATCAAGGTAAATCCTTGATATGTCTTTATGTACGTACGTGTCTTTATTGTGAGGCAGCAAAAATATTTCAATATCTAGATATCTTTGCTTTTATTAGTATATGCAGGTTAACTTGGAGATAATCAAGTAATAAGTTTTTCTTACTAGTACATGTTTATTAAACTATTATTAAATCTATATGTAAAACAAGGTACTTTATAAATAGATATAGAGGTATAGAGGTTTTTTGCGACTACCAGACTGGTCTCAATAGTTATTATGAGTTTATCGGCAATATCACGACCGTACATTCATATTACTCACTCATTAAAACCCTTTGTCGTATTAAGTAGGTAATGGACAAGCGACAGGCTCACGAAATAGCGGTCGAGGTCCTTCACCCACTCGCGTAGGTGAGTTAACGTTACTAAACAGTACTTTATAATATGTACCGGCCTAGCCGCTCCTTTGACTATCATGGCGACATAATATTTCACCTCAAATCTGTTACCATTTTATTAAATTTCAATATACATATATATAAATTAGGTACAGAAAATAATATTTATTTTTCTTCTAATATTTGTATTAAATACATGTGTAAAAGAAAGAGAGTATCTGCCTTACCAGCTTCATAACTATTATATGGTACCAAATCACGTTATTCTCAAAGATCTGCGTTATATACATATAACTGTGTATAATAAATAATGAAACTGGTTTGTATAAAATATTGTCTTGCACAAAAACTACTTATTTTATCACTCAATATTAACGTTAGAAATAAGGCTTTGCCCTTTTGCTACTTTAAGTAAATTATATCTGATGTCATCTTACAAGTTTTAATGTTAATAAGTAGCAAGCTTGTAATGATTCCATTAGCTTATCTTGGTTTACAGAAGCCGTACCTACCTATTAAATCTATTTCTATATTTTTCAAAGTAATACTTATGCCTTGACACGGTTGCCATGTTAGTTTCCTGGAAATATTGTTATCTCGTCATGAGAAACTATCGAATGAGTAAGACAAGACCATAAAAATAATTCTGCCAATTTCCTCTTTTTTATAATGCATCTGGCTATGCAGAACTCTTAAGATATAGTTGAATATATTAAATTACTTAAAGAATGATTTTACTGAACTTAACATATTTTAATGTCTCATTTGGCCTCATATCTAATGTGAATATACTTGCTAAAGTATCCTACAAAAGCTTGAGATCATTTTATTAGTTTGTCAGTTCAGTGACATATTTTAACTAGAAGAATTCTTTGTGGTTTAAGTGCAGAAATAATTCGTAGTAGTATGTAATGGTATCGTGTCGTGATTTTAAGGAAATCAAGGCATCATAAACTTCGAGGGTTAAAACGAAATCTACGACTAATTACTGATACGTGCAGTATATGAACCAAGACCGAAAATTTAGGTGCAAGATTAGGGGTAGCTTAGCATCAAACTAACATTGGCTGCGTCGAACTTGCTTTGAATAAAAAATATAGATGTTAGCCTAGCCTGGGGGTAAATGGGAGCCCTCTGTGTGGCAGTCTATTTTATAATTAAATAGATATAGCAAACGAGCATGCAGTTAAGAATAGTTCATGTGAAGTGGGCACAAATTCAAGTACTTTATACAAATCAAAATGGAACAGAAGTTCTACTTGAAAACGATCACAGACGCTTTGTTGTTACTCTTGATTGCTAAAATGGTTGCCTCTACCGAAAAATAAGAGCTACTTCAAGGTAAAAGCAGGTTCTACCAGCTTGACCTGTGATATTTTCATCGATTTAATTTGTTCAATCTACTAATAACTTACCTAATCCAATCAGAAATATCCGTATGCAGCGAGACGGTAGGTACATTGATGACTTGTGATGATGTGACAAGTGATGTCATATTTCAAAGCACAAAACTATTGACTAGTCATAAATACAAAGTCGTGATTTTATATTTTATATGCATTTGCTTATTCTTTATTACTTGTTACCTTATCTTCTTAGTACTGAAAAAGCCTTGGTACGTAATTATAGGTATAATACGTATACAAAGCAAAACTAACTCCTGAAGTTAAGTAGAAACGTGACATCAGTACTTCCTGTAATTATGACTATTTAATTCAATACAATAATATATTCTGATATGTATGATGTACACAATATATAACACTATTAACAATACATACTATTGAAAAAACTAGCGTATACATATGCAAATGCACATGGTTCTTGATTGTTATATGAAATTTATTTTATAGAGTTTCTTTATTGACATGACGAGTCTCAAGGTAGAAAAATATACACATAATATTCGCTATAATTGTATATACTAGAATAAAATTTTCATATTATTTACCAAATGTTCTGGTAATTGAATAAGGAGGTAGAACATATCGATTAGGGAGGGGGCGTCGCAATCATAATGTGCCATGAAGCAATTCTTGTATTTTGATTTGATAGGTATGGTTTATCGGCTATATTTATAATCGAGGAAATCACCGTAGTTCTCAGGAATCGCAACACATTTACATACGAGCCCAATTTGGATAACAGTTCTGTATGAGGTTGAACGGAAATATTCATTGCTTAACACAAAAAATTGTACTACCTCTTTAACATTAAATACTGCATTTTTTGGTGTTTTAACATAAAGGTATATTTTCAGATATAAAGTGTAAAAGATCGTTGCAACGCAATGGTCACTGCGGCTGGTGCGGTGACCGATATCATAAGAACTTGACGGATGTACATCTTGATTATTATTCTTGTTTATCCAATGGAACAATGTCGAGGCTGTCCGGTCACTGTTTGCGTGCCGCATGACAATATTATCCCCCACACTCTAACGTCAAACTGCACAACCATGATGTAATGAATGTAAAGAACGACCACAACTTATACCGCAAACAATATCCTGGTAATTTTCTCATGTATGTAATAAATTTAATTATAATAAGGATGACTTAACCATCGTATACCAGTCGGTGGTTTCAAAGTTTTTTCTTCATTTCTTCAAGGTCTCTGATGTCATAATTTAAAACAGTAGGTGGTTAAGCTTTACTAGCAATTAAAGTAGTTTATTTAATTGAATACCTTTAGCTGTATTCCTCCAGCAGATTAATAATAATTGTTTTCATATATTAATAATAATGGTTTCTAATATTACTTAATTAACATTTTTTTCTAGTGTAGCGAGGCAAGTTGTAGAGAGAGCGTGTCGCGTGAGAACCATCTCGTCGGTATCTCGATTGCCTCCGCCGCGCTGATTGCCACAGAGCTACTTTACACTAATTACGTGTACTCAGTCTCTGCTTTGAGCCTTTGCGATCTATGGCGCCCAGCAAAGTCCAAT
This sequence comes from Phocides pigmalion okeechobee, assembly GCA_018251015.1. NCBI lineage: Eukaryota > Metazoa > Arthropoda > Insecta > Lepidoptera > Hesperiidae > Phocides > Phocides pigmalion. The sequence goes on along the minus strand of DWON01003715.1, from coordinate 9,112 downwards.
CGCGTGTCACCTGCTCTGATATGTATTCAAAGCTTACTATTTTCGATGATCCGAAATTACATTCTAAATTTAGTACTAATACATTTATTTCTTATGCAAAAAATCCAATAATAATAACAGACACGACCAAAACTTTGTTTGAGATTTTAAGTAATACTTTGTTTGGCCAATTATCTTCTTTTGGCAGTGAGTGGCGGAAACAAAAATATAATATATGTTGTAAAAACGCAAAGTCTATGACTTATTTGTCGTATTTATCTTGCAGTCTCGGGTAAGGAAAAAAATTGCAATTCAAGCTGTATAAAAATTTATGAATTTTAAAACATAACTCGATAGACATTTAATATTTTTTGTAATTTAGTATTTCACCAGAAAAACCGTCAGAGCAATGCACGGCGCCAGAATCGAACCCACGCAATCATGATGCGAAATGCGGTCCGATATCACGCAATGATACTGTCACAATATGCGATATTTATTATCATCAATTATCATTTATATTATTGTCTATAAGAACGATCGAAACATTATGAAACTAATATGTGAGATAGCTTCAGCTATTTATGCTCGGTAATTGTTACTATTGCTCATAAAAACAGTAAGTGATGATGAACAAAGAGAACAAGTATGCGCGATTTGAGGAAACGCCGTAGAAACAAATATTAGGTACTTAACTTTTAAATATTCACGGATTCATGCGGGCTGTCTATATGACCTTTGTCTAGTTTTCGCGGTGTCGTCTTGTGGGTCGTGCGACTTGTGTGACAACCTTGAAATTGCTTGCGAGTTTCGTTAATTTTATGAACGTTCAAATGTTGTTCATATGCCGTTGAGTTGACAAAGAGTTGTTTGCTTTGAATCAGATTTTAATAAACGATTATTCATAAAATGTCAAAGGTATTTTCTTATTATAAAAAGATTTCACGTTAGGTACTATTTAGAGTTATGATTTTATATTCTATTGCAGGGAACTTCCGTATTTAGCCTCACCTGCAGGCAACGATTTTAAATGTCAATTACCTCTTACTATATACATATATTTTCAGTATTTCGGGATTATATAATTACATTATAAATGTACAAAATCAACCGATACACGATCAAGATAAGTAAATTAACTATTGCTCGTTATGAGTAAAGATACAAAAATGTAATTTTAATCTGCCGACTGGTCATGCCCATTTCAGTTAGCGGATCGTCCAAAGACATTGCGCAAGTAGCGGTTTCGACAGCAACGGATATAGCACAGGGCCGTTCTTTCGTGCTCTACACCTACACTATTTGAGAACAACTTGTATACATCATGCTAAATAACCGAACAAACAATTCGTCCAACGGTTTAATCAACAACTTATGTTATCAGTTGACAGAAATACGAAACCAAGCCCATTATCGACTTTTTTTCTGTTATTGTGAGTTCACCGACCAAGGTCTGAGATGTTCGATAAGCAAAGATGATTGTTCGTAGTAAATTGGGGCAAAAACTTCACAGGATGTAATGTTATCTATTACAGATCAAACTGATGATGCCATCTATCAGATTTGCATGTAAGAAATATGTCTTATAAAAATTGCACAATATAAAAAAGGGTTGCAGCATTTTTTGTATAATTATTGTATTTTTGATGATTATGATTATTATTCAATACTACTTACTAGATATTTTCGATACGCTCAAAACTACGAATATACATATGTATATATAAAATAAACATGCGTAATGATTTTAACATTAAATAATATTATTTTAAGGTTTTTATTATTAATTAATTATTTAATGAAATAATTGAGAACTTTACTGTGTAAAGTTTTTGGTTGGTTAAAAACGCGTAAATGCCTTCTGAGCAGAATAGACTCTCTAATTTAACAGGTTTTTGTTAACTCTCATGTCTCATGTTCTCACGTCTCATGTTTGTTTTTCTTTTTTTTCTATATTTATCAGACCCTGATTAAGGTGACAGTCTATATTGTTTCTAAATCTACTGTAAGCTGTCAAGAAGTTAGCTTCTTTGCATATTGTTCTGGTTGCAGTATGAAGTCTACAGTTACATTTATAATAGTCAATTTCTATATAAATGGAATCCTTACATCAGCCACATCATCAAGGAAAAGAACTAAAACATCCAATAGCTGAGCAGACCGCATTTAAAAAAAAAGTTTTTGTTTGTTCGAGTGCTACAATGCTACTGAAAGACTGAACCATACATAGAATAGCTCATAAACGTTTCTCTGTTTGTATATAAACTTAAAAATGTGTGATATTAAAAGTTTTTAATAATGTATATGAGTACATTGTTTCAGCCAAATATCTTAATACCTTGTGAATTTCGTGGGATAAACATGGTATTGTTTTGTTTCAAAATAAAGTATTTGCTATTGAATCACTGCTTGTGTCATCAGTCGGAGCCTTCGCTATGATGTCATCTTTTCGCCGACCTCACTTTATTGATATTTTATAATGAGTTTATTTTTCTGCATGTGAACTAACACAACTAATAAATCAACTACTTTTATTAATTAACTTAGGTCCTGTTCATAATGCTTAAATAACTATTACATACATACTATAATATCTTTTTAATTATCGTCATAGGGAGAAACTTAAACAATATGCGATTGGTGAACCGCATTTTATTGGAAGTGCGTCATTATATAGTAGTGCTAATTTTGCTTAACAAATTAACTTATATCGAATTCTGTATAATATAGCATAGTGATAAAAGTAAATAATCTAAAACATGGTCCAATGAATTGAAAATTTAATAAAACTAGTACGGCTTAGGTACTTGGAATGGAGTGTGAAACTGTGAAGCAGTTGTCTCACAATAAAAGTTAAAAGAAACCATAGGAATCTCAACATAAAGGTTAGCTGCAGGCTAAATAGCACACTGAATGCAACCTAGGTAGATATTGAAATTAAAGACCAAGAATTCTACTTTGTTTTATACAATGGCTCCTCTTCAATGCCGGTATCGTCTGACAGAGGAATGAAATTGAATAAGAAATAGAGCTGCTTACATGTACATACGTTCGTATTTTGCATTCTTGTATCATCACGAGAATCAAGGACTTCTTCATAATCTTAAGTAGTATTAGGGTTCCGTAGCTAAATAGAAAGTAGAAGAAACTTTGTTCAAGGGATACAGGTTATCAATATGAATGAATTATAAATTTAAGTAAATTTTTTAAACGAAATTTAAGTTCATATTTGATAAGATATTCGTTTTTACAATTGTAAAAAATGCTTTTAACTTTGATATGTAACATTTAAAGATTGAAATAAAACTTGCAAAAATATCTCTAAGAGAATAAAAAATATTATGTAATTTTTGATACATTTTCATTTTCGGTTATACATTATTTGAGCTTACTGTCCATTAAACTTGTTTTTTATACATTGTCTTTGCAAATGACTATAAGTTTTTTTCTGTATTTTTTATTATTATTAACATTCATTAAATAAATTTTAACTATGAAATGTTAACCTGACTACGGACGTAGTCTGACACAATATTGATTTTTTACTAATTTTGAATAACTTTTAACAAAGACAAAGAAGAATAAATCATTCAAGTTGGGTAAAATGGTGTTCTGTATAAAACCACGATATTTATTACCAAATGTATTCAGTTCATAAAACACCCGTCGAATAATAAGCAAAACCAGTCGAATCAGTGACATCATCTTCCTGTGGCCTGAGGCCGTGTCCTTTACCAGAGACATTACACTTGGTTATATTATGTATTAATGTACACATAATTGTCGTTTTAGAAGCAATGGTTAATATAATGATCGTTATTTATAATTAAATTAAATTTATTAAGAAGTTTATTTAAATGATTTTACCTGACTGCCCCAGAAGGAGGGTATGTTTTTGAGTTTATTTATGTATGTATATTTTTTGTTATGTTCTGCAACCTAAATAACTTATGCATGTATAAGGTTAGAATTAGTTTTATTTATGTGAGTGACATGTATTCTATATGTAATATATAAATAGGTATGACAACAGCGTGTCATAAAAGACAATAAAAAATAAAAATACAATATGTTACGTATTAATCAATACTTTTCAACATTTTTATGCTATTATATTCACACAATTTATTTTCACAGCATAAAGTTTTTTTTCAAGTAATTACACTTTACAATACATTTACTATACATAATACATTTTCCATGTTATTGATATCTTAAACATTTTGCTATTGATATCTTCAACATATTTTAAATGTTCTGTACACTACATAATTTCTTGTAATATTTGAAATTAATGATATAAAATGAGGTAGTGCAAAAAATATATCAATGTTGATTGCATAAATTGGCTTTTAAAGAACCCGTTTTGAAATTAATGTAAAGCGGTATTCTGGCGTCTTGTATTTCTTTGCGTTAGTGTAAATATAAAAACAAGTAAGGTCGGTGTAAGCTGGTAATTTTTTTGAAGGGCGTGTATAAATAAGTGGGTGCATAATTTCCTCCCGCTATAGCTGTGTCGGTTTTTGCTGCGCGCCCTCCAAGCATGCAGCTCGGTATTTTCAAGTTGACCGCAATGTCCTTGCTATATAGATCGAAGTTGTTGTCCGCTACGCTCTGTGGAACAAGATGGCGTATAGGGATCATGGGGGAGCAGTGGGAGGGACGCGGTGCAGGGACAGGACCGGCGCGGCGCCCGGTCGCATCGCTTCGCTCGGCCCTGACTCGAGCTCTATTTTTAGCGCTGTGTCACCGTTTGCTTCTCGTCCAAGACTCTTTCCACGCGAATAAATGCATAAATGTCGGTGGTGGAGGTAGCCATTGCTCAAATAAATATTCTAACGCTATACCTGAAGATTTCATTGCTTCGAATTTTTCAAAGCGTCTTCGGTTTCACGACTAGCGCAATTACATATTCGTAAATATAATCCGTTGTCTGTATATAGAAAGTAGAAATCTATATGCAATTTTATTTCCACTTGCATATATTATGTACGGTACTTCCAAATTTTAAAGTGGAACGCAATAATGTTAAAATTCGGATCACGCCCCACAGTCTAGGTAACAGTAAGTGGTCGTCATGATGTCATTGGCACGCGATAAGTAGTCCTTTGCCATATGACGTGAGTTATGTAAGTATGTAATGTTATGTCTGTAGGTGAAACACCCTTTGGCTCTCTCGTTTTATCGCTTAGCAAGAACAATCTCGTTTGGCAAAACCCGTTTTGCAAAAAATACAAAATGTTTAAGAAAGTAATTTCAAACCTGTAATCAAAATTTCTTTTACTTATTTTGCTCATCGTTATCGTTAGAAAATAATATGTTAGTTATGAATTACATTAAATTGACTGCGGTTCGTTGTTCTACCCAAATTTAATAAAAATCGTAGAATAAAACTAAATGAATATAGCTCAAAACCATTCTCAATAAATTGCCTATCCAATTTAAATATATTGTTTTTAAAATTTGGCTAATGTTTGCTAAGGTCAGTAAGATTAAACAAATAAAAAATATATAGACAGTGCCCACAACTACCAAGACAAGACCTATTACCAAAACATAGCCTTTGTAGTAAATTCTATATGTCTGCAATTCTATTACTACAATTGTTTTGTATCCTTAGCACATCTTAGAAAGTGCGTGAATGTGTATGTAAATGAATTAAGTATGCAAGAAGTTGGTGACTTTTTATACATTACACAACACTTTTTTTATTGATTACACTTACAAAATCTTACGTATAAGTTTCTTTAGCGATTAGTCACTACAAAAGTAACAGTAATGTTTATGGTTATATACATATTATGCTAGGTCGCTTAACTTTCAATTATTATTTGTCAAGGAACACTTAGATCATAAGTATTTTACTCCTACGCGGACATATCTTTTTTCCACGTCAGCTGATAATATTGACACTTAGTAGCTTACTGCCTCTAAGGTTGTCAACTTTTCGTATGATAAATAAATTATATGGAGGCCGGAGAGATTAAAAAACAGTTTTACAGAAAATATTTTTAAAGTTAAAAAGATATGCTTATCAAATAAAATAAAAAAAAACTATTTTAGGGATTTTCACATATAAAAATTACTTTAAGTACACAGGTTTATTTTTGTAATAGGTTTAAAATATATAGGTTCTATGGCTTGAGACACCAGGAACGATAAGTACAATATTATAAATACTTTTTAAAACAAAATAAAACTTAACAGCATTTGAGAGCAAAATAAAGTACAATAATGCTTTTATCAGCATGGCCGACAACCCTAATTTCGTCCCACTCTCCACGCTCTCAGCGCGAGGACTCAGCCCACACCACCCCACACTTGCTTGTACATTACGCAACATGCATACTGTTTGTGCAATAGCCGATTGTATCCTTAAGAAAGCTTTTTCAGGGACGGCGTGCGAGAGAAGTAGATTACATCAAACATTTTAGTATTCAATGAAGAATCTACACTTTTTGCGTAAGATTGATGCATTTCTTTTTACTTCTTTCAACTTGATGTCAAGTATCTTAATTTATACATATCATTAAATGAGAAGATATTCAGTCATTTCATCAATGGCTATGATCCGGTTAGACACAGATGTAGTGTAATTTTAAGGATTTTAAGTCTCGATGTAAGGCAATTTCAGCAATCAACGGGTTTATGGCCTTCCCACACACATATTTCATTTAAGTTTACTTAAAAAAATGTTTTTTAGAATAAAATTTAAAATAGACGACGCTGAAAAGTTATTGTGAATTTGAAATATTTTCGGCATGTTATTAAGATTAGTCAAACAAATATTATATGTTTTTGAAGTGACTGTGGTACAACAAAGTAGTCAGAGCATAGTTGTTTGTCTTTAGTGATGGTGACTCAATAGTCCGCAACGAAAAGCCTATTATACTACCAGCCTATCTTTGAATCAAATAAATAAAGATGGATGTTTTATAAAATATATGTATATTTCATAAGAATAATGAGACATTAGAATGGTCCTTAAAAGTAAGATTACGTTTAAATAAATTGGAAATAAGAATAATGGAAGATGGTGACAGAATCCATTTCCTTTTAATTAATATAAAACATTAATAAGACGATGAGTAGGCGACCCTATGACTTCAAGTTGATTTAAAAAATTAATTTGAATTTCTGAAACGGTCAAACTCTATATCCAAGTTTCCATTTTTATATAACACCTCCATATGTTAGGGTGATTCATTTGGATTGAATATTTTAACCACAATACCAAATAACTGATTCCGGTTAATATTTTCAAAGATAGAGTCAGACTCATATGAGTCGATTGCCTTGATATTTGGATCTTGTTTTTTAATTTAAAATGTCACAGATTACGTCGCGGTGCCTTCGGCTCGAGCTATTGGTGTTGGCGATGTGTTGCAATGTACGGAGAAAGTCGTACTCGTCTGGCGAAATCACACCCACAAGTGCTGTGCCAAATCTTCAACAAGTATTCTAAAGGAGAGAACAATAAAAGTAAAAGTTTCTTTAACCAAAAATATTTGTATGCCATCATTATTTCAAGGATGTCTGAAATTGTTCCGACCTCTAGAAAAGAATGAGAGATTATAAATACCTCACAATTTCGTTTAAGTTTTATAGGACTTGTTAAATAACTGCCATTTAATAATTTTGTGTATCTACTTAATTATACATACATATATGACAAAAATTAGAAAATTAGTTTTTAATACTTCTTACTACATATCACTGATTTTGGCCGAATGTTGAAAAATACTTACTCAATTTAAGCAATTTAATTTTATATGATAGCTAACTTTTTAATTTTATTTATAAAAACTGAAAATCTATGTGTGAGAATAAAATAAAACAAATAGTGTTTTTAAGTGTTTATTTTCATTGATGCGCATTTGCTGTCCCGAATTGATGTGGCGTTACTTTTAAAGGTATTAGAATTTTTCTTAACCACGCCTCCAAACATGAAAGTATTCTTTAAAAATGTTACACATATGTCCCCAAGACTAGTCATATATCACTGACTGTCTCCATGTAGGACTTCTGTTTGTATGTACTTGGTTAAAGATGTTCGTTGGCGGCAGTGAGCATTTACAATAGGTGGGTTGCAAGTTCGTTTGATTCTTCATTTAGATAAAAGTATATTGGAAAACCTGATATTGACACACCAGATATATCTGTTTTAGTTTACAAGGATAGCATCGGCGTTAGTAGGGATGAAGTTTTAACTTAAAACAAAGTGGACTTCTTGTTTATTTTGTTACATTTATGATATAAAAGACATGTAAAACTTGAAGCCACAATACTTTGTAACATTCATTCCGGTATTTTTCACTTGCATATAAAAATACAAAAAATCTGATTTTATTTGCATTCTTATAAGCAAGAGAGATATTTTGGTGTCGTTGATTTATTCATTTACTTACATATGAATTGGTTCAGAAACAATACTGGCAATTACGATGCGTTACACGTCTGTGTCCTTTTGTTTAAATACTGAAAGTATTTTCTTTAAGTTAAAGTCTGTTCGTCTTTGGTTTAAACATACTTGAAATGCCGTGGCGTATTTCAAGTAAATTAGTACATTAATATAAATACTGTCATGATATATGGTAATTTAATCATCAGCGGCAGCGAAGCCTCCACATAGATAGAAAAAATCATAAAGTTTAGTAAATAAGTTATCGTTTAATAATTCGCAGGATATACACAGATCTACGAATAATTGAAAAAACCGAATAAAACACAATCGTCTACCGGTAACCTTCAAAGTTAAATAATATTATCTTTTAAACTTAATTTTAATGTCCAATAATAAAACGAATCTCCATAAATTTAAAACCTATATTTTACCTATACTTAATCATAGCCCTTTGGAGAAATAGGTAGTCGTATCCTTGGTACACTTTAATCAAAAACTTAATTTAAGACAAATTTAACTTTAAAAGGGTAAAGATTAAATGGAACTTTTGCTGTATTTTAACTACATTATGTTATTATCTTTTCATCATCATCATCGGGAGACGTCCCAGCCTCTATGGGCGGCGGAATACGGGCCTCGAGATATATATATATATGGTAGGGCCGTTAGAGCTCGCCCGGGGCGGTACCACCGCCACCCTCATAACCCGCCGTAAAGCAACATGTTCTT
>DWON01003714.1:0-17521 GCA_018251015.1 Phocides pigmalion okeechobee | reverse complement strand
ATGGGGGTGGCGGTGGTGCCGCTCTTCGAGCTCTAACGGCTCTACCACCTTTATATATATCTTATCTTACAATAATACACTTTAAATAATATTGATATTATATTCTTTGAAATCATAAAAGATACAAAAACTTACTTCTATATTAATCCCCATCGGAACACCCTTCGGCTCTTCATCATGGACCACTTCTAACAACGCATCCTGGTACTCTTTGTCAATGCCATCTTTATTCGTCATCGCTGAAATAAAACACACATATGTGTATTATTCGCTATAACACTATATTCGTTATCTGTCGCAAAAAAAAAATGCAAAATGTGGAATAAACTCGGCGAATCGATGTACGTACATACAAAAAAACTACAAGGCAAAACTATGTCTCTGCAAGTTAAATAAACAAAAAATATGTATGAATGTGTTATAAATTAATTACTTTCGCTTATAAATTTAATTACAATATGTAATACAATGCAATATAAATTTTGTAGTAGTATTTTTATGTCAAATCATTACATGTGTCGTTTCATTACATTTCATATATATTAATAAAATTATTATTTTAATTTTTGTATAAAAAAAATCTGTTCTTAATTGTTAATTTATGATACCATCTAACCGATTTCAATGGAATTTCAGTGAATGAGCATGATTAGTTACACTTGGAAAGATGGGTCAGTTATGGATCCTATAGGTGTTACTGTTATCGCGATTTTTAATGATAATTTAAACTACGCATTACTTTTTATACGCGGTTGGTTTGAAGTTTCACCAAGGCTCACTGGTAGTACTTAATATAACAATGGAAATATGAAGAAACGAAAAATAAATTCAATTGGACCAATAAAACAAGTACTAATTGTAAAGCAAGATTGCAACCATTTAATTTAAAACGATGAGAATATAACATGGAACATACATATGTTACGAATTGTTTCATCAATTTTAATTGATCCAATTAGAACATGTTCAGATGAACATTGTTCAATTCTCGAGATGGACACTACTAATAAAAGTTCAAATTAAACGGCTTGTATGGAGCGTAGTAATAGAACATGAATGTAGAGACGAAAAAGAAATACTATTTATGTCTTACAAATACACACATAAATACTTATGGTATTTAAATGACTGATAAACAAATGCCTTACGATAAAAATATGAACACTAGAAAACGAAACATGTTATTTATACTAACTTTTTTATACTAATAAAGCTAAATATTGTTTTTAATGTTTTCATCAATTAGAATTTTAATAAGAAAATATCACTCTATGATCTTTATTAAATGCGTTTGATAGTACCAAACACGCCAATTAGATCAAGATGTATCTACTCATAATTATTTTTTACTATTTTTTGCTTGGGGATTTGCACGCATATAAGCCAAAATTTCAAAAAAATTCAAACTCCTTTTTTACCCGTTAGCGGTAGAATTTCCAAAATTCATTCTTTAGTGCCTTCTTACGAACTACTATGTAAACAATCGATTGATTCGATCGGTTTATCGGTCACTTTATTCTTTATATATATATATATATATATAGATTACTTTATAGATATACATATATATTAATATCAATGTTACTGTAAAAAATGCATTAAAAATATGTACCTGCAGTTTTATTTTTATTTGGCAACCAATAGCTCTTCATAAAAGGAAAATACCATGGGAGCGGCACGCCGTATAGGCCCGGACGAATTTTCTCAATGTACATGGTGATCAACATGTAAAGAATTGTGTCTAAGATCATCATTAACACCACGTGCCCTGGTAGGAACTGATCGTGATACGTAATTGGCGAGAAAAACTGATTCCATTGTAGACCTGAAAAAGAAGTGCGTTGATATAATTTTCTACAGAATTCATTAAATTTTACCAATATATAAATTAAGTTTTTTCGAGTATTTTATTTAGTAAATATATTTAAATCCACTATACATAACATCCATGTATGCATACAATTTTTCTTTCTTTTGACATGAGTTTTGAAGGATAAATACAGTAGATATTCTTGGCTGATTTGACTGATCTGATTCTGTCCCTTAATCTCCCATTACTGACACGGAGTTCTACTGCACCTGGACAAGACCAGGAGATACCCCACTAATCTACTTCAATATAGAATGGTGGAGACGCATGTTTATGGCAAATCCATCTGTTGATTTAACGAATACTATCAATTAATAATATCCGTTATCTGTAAATTGTCTTTGGAGGGTACCGTGGCGTACATGAAATTTAGCTATTAGCGATCACTCGTTAAACTACCGACCGCGACATACATACCTAGTGTTTTTTAACTGAGAAGATAAGGCGAAATCTAAAACTTTAACATCACGGAAAGTCTCACAGAAGCCATTTGTCCTTAAGATAAAATTTTAGAGTTTAATATTTTTGGGCAAGAGTGACTATTACATAAAAATAAATTAAATTGACATGTTTTCTTATTGATAAATATATATTATGTTCTTATCAAATAATTACCTTTGGAAGTACCCTCACACATCACGATCATTTGGAAAGCGTATCCCATCGCCGTGTTCGATATTAAGCTGAGTAAAATTTTAGTAGTAAGACTGATTTCTTCATATAAAGCTTGAGATAACATAAAAACAGCGTAGGTGGAAAACCATGCCAGCCCCATAAATGCGGCCGCAGTATTTGCTAGAAAATGAAAAACGTTTAACATTTGATTCATTCACAAAAAAATGTTTTGCAAGAAATATAATTTACATCAGGGGTGAGCAACCTTTTTAATCAATGGGCCATTTTTTTTTTTAATAGATTAACTCAATACAAATTAGTAACAAAATACTGCTGTGTAATGCGCGTCGCCACGCGCTTGCGGCTCGTACATACCTACCTGTGTTGTACGGACAAATCTGTATGACTTACAGGCAAACAAAAATGGTGTATTTACGTCGGCGCTATAAGACGGGGTGGACATTACGTCTGTGTATTCGTAGATGATAGATGATAGATGCTAGAAAATACAAAATTTTAGTGAATTCTCGGCGAATGTTGAGTCTAGAGAAATAAGCTCCAGCTTAGTGCCGGCTCTCACAACGCTGACCCGATCTAATATATGAGCGCCGCAGTCAGTGTCAAACAAGTCGTCGACAAGTAACTCGTCACAAAAAATATTTTGTTTGTAAAAATGTTTACTATGTACTACAATTTTATTATAATTAATTTTATAACAATATACCGATACAAGAAAGTCGTTAAAGAAATTCAATTTTAGAAATGCTTGGCGGGCCGCATAAACACGTTTAACGGGTCGCGTTTCGCTCATTCTTGATCTACTCGTACATCATAAGCACCAGGCACCCATTTGATAGAAATGAAATCATCCAATGAAATGTAAGTAGTATATCTGAGAATATATCATTACTTCATGTTTTAGTAAATATAAAGGTGTGTCGGAATTGTTCAAACCGCTCACACGGTCTCCGACGAGGTTCGCGACTGCTATTATCGATAACAATCGGGACTGATAGTTTAGTGCCTTCTAAATCATGGAAACACGGTTAAAATTTTGTCACAAGCGGTCATCCATATATTCCATTGCCGCTCTCAATGTTCCTTGATTTGGTTGATCAATTACAGTCTACGTGAAACGCGTGGCTATTCGCGTTTATTGTCTTAAATATATTGTTACCATAATTACTAAAACCGAATACAAAAAAAAAACCTATATAACCTTCCTGATTTTTAGAAGGTTTAATTACTGTTAGGCACGGGTCTCAACTCAAAATGACAAGGATAAGCCATAGCCTATCGTTCAAGCAAGTGGTGACAAATTCTTATACGCACATAAATTCAAAAACCAGAGTCTAGGGATTCGAAACGAATTCGAAGTTATAACACTAGAGTGGTGCTAAAAGGCAATGTGAAAAAACACGTTAATTTATGCAAATTTATCATCATTCGTCGACTTATTTGTATACTACAGTGAATTGCAAATATTATGATTTACAATAAGTTATATCAACGAGTCACCAGTATGATAAATCATGCAGTATAAAAGCCATGGAAAAAAAGATTACTAAGCGTCTGTTGCACATATATATCACATGTCACGTAATCAGTACCGGGAAATACAAAACATATATATGCATTTCAACAAAAATAACCACAGATATTTCATGCAACATTTCATGCAATAATTATATAAGTGTTCCTCGGTGATCCACGGTTATACGGTAATAATTGTAGACCTATTGATCGGTCGAGGAGGCATCGTAGCCCCGATAATAACCGCCTTGAGGGAAATCTTGTTTCGGTTGGAAAACTATGATTACCAGATAACGAGGAGACCATCTGCTTACTATTTGAAATAGGACTTCAATCTTGCCTAAGGTTAAATTTGGATGACCTTGGACTGCAGTGACCAATTTACATCAAATGGTCTCGTTTGTTATTATTTTAATATAAAAAACTAGAATCTGGCTAGTAAAGTTTTTAGACGTTTCGCAAATACTGCAAATCCGAATTTAATAATATTTAAGTACGCTTAGTAAGCTTCAAAGTCAAAGTATTTTCTTTGGGTCACAACAAAATACTTTTTTAACGAGCGTAAATAATACGATTCTTTTTAATTTTAAGTACCTACCAGACTTTGAGCCGTAATAGCAGATAAAAAAAATAAACACTGATTTTGTTTGTTATATTTAAGATAAGCATTTATCGGTTACCTATTTTAAATCAGAAGTCAATTACAGTATATCTATATACACCTACCATAACAAGAAAATGAAAATTCGCATGCACAACAAATATCCAAGCATTAACGACGTGTGAATGGTATTGACATAGACTTTAATTACCTCGAGAGAATAACACGCTGACCATAAAACAGAAAGCTAGGGACGATATTACAAAAAGCACCATAAAAAACACCAGTATTGTCCAGGGTGTAAATGTTAGTACCGAGTACTTATCCCCTTCGGCAGTTGAGTTGAACGGAATCTAAAATAGAAATACGTAACGTAATATAATAAAAACAAGATAGAATATAATTGTTAGTTGATAACCTCGAAAATTTAATATCAACTTACCTTAAATAAAATAACCATAAGAATTACGGAAATAAATAGGAACGAGAACTGCTTGATAAACCACGCCAACCAATGTAGCCAAGACGGCAAACCCATTATTGTCATTGTTTCCTGGGAGAATATAACAATCATGAGTTATCGATGTATCTCCATAAATTATCGGATTAAGTGAAAAAATAAAATATAAAGTCATAATAAAATGTATGATCCAAATTTGTAATTTGAATGTCTTTACTTTTTATAACATTTAAATGCTCATAATTGACTCGTGCGCTAAGTTCATGGCCATTTGAATTCATACTAGTTTCCCCAGTTTTTGGATAATTCATTGAATACATTAAAATAATGTTTGGCGACTAATTATCATTAATTAAATATCGTTATAATATTCGTTCAAGAATAAATATCGTTATTTGAATATTTAAACGCGTGATACCAGTAATGATGGAATTTAATACTTGTGATGACATTGCTACTGAAGCCACCGAAGAATAAAAAAAGGAGAAATTATAGCAAAGTTTACAGTTACAACATTTAAAATGTTATGTATGTTAATATTAAATTCCATTTTCTCACTGTCGGAAAATATTTATGCGTACTTACGAACATCACAACATTTTATCTCTTTTGATCGTGATCAAATAGGTACATTAACATCCGGATGAAAATTACGTAGCAAAGCTTGTTTGTAGAAATATAAGAATGTTAATTAGTTATCTGAACGTCATTGTATAGGCTCTGTCTAGTTTGGGATGTCATGACAATTATTTTATTATTTTTTATACTATATAATTTAATCGAGCGTAGATGGAATTACTCTAAATTTACACAAACTTTCTTTAAGTAGAACTAAACCAGTTCTACTTATAGATTTAAATAGGTGAATACTATACCTTTAGTTGCAACTCCTTTTCCGCTGTTACAACTTTAACGGTGTTTACAAACGAGTACGCAAAACACAACATTATAATCATCGAAATAAATTTTTCCATCGCGATCAACAGATCGTCATCTCGGTACGCGAGCTGTGGGAGTCGTTGGAGGTACACTTTTGTGTTAATGGATTTTCCTGTTTTTTGTTTTATTATTTCTTGTGAAACCGCGTGTTGGACTGCTAAAAACATTTCTGGAGAGTATCCTGGGAATGGAAAAAATAATTTACGTATTGTTTTGAATTGCTCGAAACACTAAATTTTATCTGTCCCTACAAAAGGGAAAAATGATAATTTCGTTTTTAAAATATACCTGTTTGTATGTTTTATCTGCATTAATCTTGGTACCGCTAAAACCTTTTGGTTTGGATTTTCTTTTCAATGGAAAAAGAGACATTTTGTAATAGATATAGACTATTTATTAAGGTTAATGATGCGTATGGAACGACGACGAGAATTATAAAGCTATTTATTATTCATATGCTTGAAAATCGATTAAGTTACTATAAAAAGTATTATATACTTAGAATTTTCCAAATAGCTACAGTCCTAGAAAACTATATTTTTACTAAATAATAACTAGTTTAAATAAACGCAGAAACATCGCTATAATAGTCTTATTAATAGGTATTTCTTAGAAAAATACAACCGCGTGACGCAATATATTACGTCGGTAACTAGGCACATATAAAATGTTACAACTGCAGTAATAATCGACGGTACTTTCATATATTCTATAGGGGACGAGAACTTGGTCAAATATTTTTTTTAATCTTAGAAAAACAAATGAGTATAAAGCCTACCTAATTTTAAATGGTCACCATAGCCTATGGACATTTATAAACAACCTTAAACAAGGGCAAATGATTATAACAAGGTCATTCATAGACTGCCTACTCCTGAAGTAGGCCACCTCGCTTGTGTTGCTGGGAACCATATCTCTAGTTGAAACATAAAAATCGTTTTATGGCGGATTATGAGAGGAGTGGTTCATGGTACTGCACCGGTTTAGTCGACAGTGGCGGGTTTCAACAAAGTTCATTCAAGGGGACTCAAATTTAATGTGGATTGAAACAAATGATCAATTATCATTGGAAGGCGTCAGCGATCATAAACGTCATCGTTGACAAACAGGTATTAATAGTTATAGTTTATAAGGTCGTACTAAATCGATGCGCTGCCTTGTAAGGATAAATAAACCTTGGACTAGAATCTTTAGTAGCCCTAAAAGTAACACTAATCGAGTTATCTAAGCTGACGTTCGCTGATATCGCGTTTCTTCGTACAACGTAATAGAATTAAATTAAATTTTGAATGTTTAAAAATACCTTTATAAAAACGAAGCGATCAGATAAAATTATAAAGGCATATTAAATCAATAGAAAACCTCACAAACTTAGGTAACTACCTAAGTTTTAACTTACGTACCAAACGCAACGCAAGTACTTTTGAAAAAATGATAACGTAAAAGTATTTCGTGAATACTCAAATATAACAAAATGTTTTGTATTTTTGCATTGCAAATTAAAATCCATCATGTCATTTAAATTGCACGGTATGCCAAAAAATAAACATACTTACATATCGCTTCTTTGCTTCAATAACGTGTTATCTCAAAAAACAAAATTTTACAGTAGAGCATTTTTTTACTTACAAAAAATTATTTTACTTAATTGTGTATTTTTTTAACGTTTATTTT
This sequence comes from Phocides pigmalion okeechobee, assembly GCA_018251015.1. Classification (NCBI taxonomy): domain Eukaryota; kingdom Metazoa; phylum Arthropoda; class Insecta; order Lepidoptera; family Hesperiidae; genus Phocides; species Phocides pigmalion. Next base: position 9,829 of record DWON01003714.1, on the reverse strand, counting down.
AAATTACGTACAAAAATTTAACACCTTAGCTATCTCAAATCAAACGCGGAGATTTCAATTATCAAATAAAATAAAAAGCTTGAGGTTTCAAACTTGTCACGTTATAGAAGCAAAGAAGCGATATACTCAAAAAATATATTTCCGTGCCATGTAAAAATAATCTTTATTTGGCTGAATATGTAAAACAAATGTAAAATATGTAAAATATTGGATGTATCTGATTGTTGTGATATTAGATTTTAAAGGTGGTAGAGCCGTTAGAGCTCGCCTGGGGCGGCACCACCGCCACCCTCAGAAACCATTTTTTTGTGTCATTTCTTGTCACATATTCTACACTCATGGCTCTCACAAGGAAGACCTGTGCCATGGGTGTTGTGGACACAATATGATACAAGTACACAAATACTCAGACTGGCTGAAATTGAAACCCATAACTTTCCAAATAGTTATGACTGCACTATGAAGATTGATTATAAATATTGGTTGCTTATTTTATTCTTTTTCTCTTGTTTTACTTACCTGGTGTTTTACCACCATACAAATCATCAGGGTCTCTTGGGCCGGGCCGAGGAAATACAGGAAAAAGCAAATTAGTCCTCCAACTAGCTCTTAATGGATGTTCCACCATAGGAGTTCTCATCACGGCTGGAAATCTCAGTGTCACTTGAATATCATCAGGCCATTCTGTTGCATCTACATAATATTATTTGGAACAATATTTATATTGTAAATCATGGAACAATAAATTATGAACAATATATGTATATTTTGATATTTGAAATATAATGATTTATCATGTATTGCAATCAATAATAACACAGATTTCACAGAAGAGTACATAGAGTATACTAACTTCAAACGCATAAACATATGTCACTTGGGAAATATTTCATAATAATTATAATAATAGTCAATATTAAACATTAAGTAATGTAGAAATTTCTTTTGACACAATTATTTGTTTATAAAACCAAACAAGGACACAAAAAATGTGCAAAAAAAACATATGATATTGTAGAATACATATGTATGTTAGTTCTGTCTATTGTTACCTTGTACTTTGCCCCTATATTACAAAAAAGATGAATAACATAACAGAGCATTATGAAGTGATTATTTTGTATGACACATCAAATACATATGTTTATGATATAACTTACTTGCCATATTGTCAGGAAATTGGATTCCAACTAGAATGTGATTCATGACATTTGGTTGTGTAAGGGCACTTTCAAGCTCGATGGAGTTGTTATAGCCTATTGGTTCTGGTAGCATTTTTGTGTCAAATAACAGAGCTAATATGCCATTGAGATTATCCAAAGCCACCATGGCCATTGCATCTTCAGTAACTTTACGGGTCAATGGATTTTCTGGGGAAAATGCTAAAGTGCCTTCTCGTTTTGCATTGGTGAGATTTCCCCTGTGTTAAATAATTCAAATAAACAAACAAAAATCTCAATAAACATCATGTATTTTTCTTATAGAAACATGGATCTCCAGTGAGCTATGGAAAACTTAGCACTGAGCAATTATTGTTCACTAGGCATAGTTAAAAATTCGCTGATTTATAGTGGCAATTTTTCATTTACATTTTCATACTAAAGAACATAGACTAAGATGCAAATATTGCTTAAATAGTCAAAAACTGAAATAATTTATCAGAAGATTTTGGGCAGCAAATATATCCAAAAAAGCATAATAATTCATAATTGGAATGGATTTAAATTATTCCCAGTCAGTTTATATGTAATATTTACAGTATTAATACTTACAGTTGCCTTCCGCTGATATTGAAGTAAGTTGGAATAAATGGTGGGTAACTGAGGTCTGGTTTTGATTTTGGGTCGACAAGACATCTTATCAATATTAAAAATAAAGAAAATATCACAGGTGAAGCTATTTCGAATATCGTTTGCCATTTGTGCCTTCTTTGTAAAAGGAAATTCTTCCAAATAAGAAGCTTTAATTTTTCAAACGAAGACATAATTTATAGCTGTAAAACTAAAAAATATTATACTAAATTTGGCGTTTTTAGTTTAAATGGATACATAATAATATACTTTATTTAGAAATAATGCGATAGATGGAATACCTTGTACTCGCATATTAAATACTCAATACCAATGCGAAACAATATTCGCATTTTTAATCGAAAATTATATACAATATAAAACTAATTATAATTCACTGTTTCATTTACATCGGCACCAGTTAAGTCATAATGAAAAAGAAAGATATAATTTATAAATCCAGCTTACCATAACATGGCACGGTCTTGATTTATATAGAGTAATTGACGCAACTGGCTTTTAGAACCGTTAAAAATTCATTAATCCACAGGCGCTATTGAGTAGTCACTACTCAATTAAAATTAATATAATAAATCACAGCGATATCATTATTTATACTTCTGTTTCAGTGATTCATTCCATTTTGCGTGATAATGATGAATGAAATAATTATCCTTAAAAATTCAGGGTGTCCGTCACATCAGTCCTAATAGCAATAGCAATTGACAAAGTCAAATGGGTATGTCAAAAATTCTAAATTGTCAAAAGACAGACATCGATAAAGTTCGGGATCAAAGCGTAAGGACTAAACACTATTTTATAAATAATAAGATCTCTATAATATAAATATTGATATAATTATTTCTCTAAAGCGGTAAAATACTTGATATTGAAGATCAAACATGATTTATAGTACCTCATATAACAAAATAATATTATAATATTTTAAAGTGCCCATGTTATTAAATTATGGTACAATAAATCGAAGTCTTAGATTTTTAGGTTTTACAATTGGTATGATCTGATTAATATTGTTCGGGGGATGTGGATGGCAGTTAGTAATCTATCGGATGATTATTTCATGCAATATTTATTTTAAGACAGATTGATAATAAGGGTTGAAGAGGAATGTGCGACCATATAAACTAAAAAACAAAATGTTTCGGTTCCTTAAAAATTAGGGAATTCGTGTCGATTATTAAAAAATAAAAGATTCATAGATACTAGAATTGCGAATCATAGACTCCTAAATCAAAATGGCGTGTATGTCAGTAGCATATCAATGTTTTCTAATTGGTTTTTATAGATTATAGCGTAAAATAAGTGTAGAATTGAATAAAATTTCTACGTTATTATGTCTTCTAATAATTTGTCGGCCGTTTTAAAATCTTGTTCTGAAAGTGAGTTAATTAATGAAGTTGCGGAGACGAATATGACACCAAAACAGGTGGAGGGATCGCGATTAAAACGTACATTTACGTTGCCTCGTAATCCTTTTGGGACAACAAAAGCAAATTCTAGCAAAAACAAACTAATCGAGAACGATATTAACAAGCCCACAACTACCACTTCCGTGATTGGAGTTCCGCCAAAAGACGAGGGTGGTTTAGAAAGGAAGTTATTTAGAAGGCCGTCATGGAAGATATTCTTGAACAAAATTGCCCAGAATATGCGAACCGTCAATGTGACAGGGGTACGTGTTGAATTGTGTGTACTTAATATCAGGTTTGATGTAGTAGTATAATTGGAATTTAACTTTCAGGTGAAATCAGGTTCAGTTAATGTAAACGGCGACCGTGTGCCGTGCAGCGGTGACCCTCCATGGCCGCCTGGCACAACACCAGCAGCCACAGGCATCAAAAACCTCGGCAACACTTGTTACATGAACGCTGTCCTACAATGCCTATCACATACCGATGTCATCGCTGAATATTTTGTTTTAGACCATTATAAGGTTGGTGCTGATATAATACAAGTTATAAATGATTGATTAAGCCATCTAATTACATAATTATTGACAAGTTACGAAATATTTTACATTAAGGTATGAAATGTTAATACTACTTGCAGCGATCAACTAGCAAACAATTTTGTGTAACTTATAAATATTGCATCACCATGTTTAAATATAACATTATACTCTGTTATAATAATCATGTAATGCATTTTTGTATATAAGTTGATAAATGAAAGATCTGGTGTTATTACATAGGATTCAAAATAATTACAAATTAGGAACACATGCAAAGTTAATGTAAAACACAGTGATAGGGTATTGCTTAAGGTTCTTGCATGTCATATGAGGGGGTCAGGATTTTAAACTTGGTATATAACTCTGTTTTATTAAGCTATATGTGTATTAGAATATATCGCTTAGTTTTGTGGTGAAGAGACACTTTGTAAGGGAACTTTTATGTTTGATATCTCTCAATAAAGATCTTAAAAGTGTATGAAGTTTAAAAACCTGCACTTGGCCAGTGTCATATCATTTTGAAGGAAGAAAGTGCTCAGCAGTGGACTATAGTGGTGGATAAGAATATTTTAAGAATGTGTCTATGAATATGTTGAGAAATACTTCAACTTAATGTTCTAGGTGGACCTTCAAAAACGGAATAAGATAAATTCTAAAAAGTATGGAACCCGTGGAGAGGTAACAGAACAGCTGGCAGCTTTATTGAAAGCCCTGTGGTCATGTAGATATATACCAGATATGAGTGTAACGTTCAAGGTAATTTCGTCATGCAATTTTTCACTTGAGTTTTCCTTTTTGTTTTTCCTGCACCTTTATTTATATCCTCCATTGAATTTGTTGCCTTGAAATAAAAATAGCTCTTTTAACAATTTTTCACCTTACAGAGTGATTTATTAATTTCTGGCACAGTTACTGTATAGCGTGACTTTCTTTTTTTTATGTAGGACAACTAGAATAAAGTTATTAAGTGGTTACTTCAGCCCATGTTTTTTTTTGTGAGAAGAGTAGCAAGAGAGCATGCAAACCACCTGATATTAAGTAGTCACAGCCCATAGACATACAACCACAAACTCAACCAAAATCCTATCTGAGCTCAAACGTAGATGCGTTGCTACTACTGAGGACTAAGATGGTCGCCTCGCTTCAAAGTATAGCCCGCAACCGCACCTCCAACCTAAACACAAGTAATGTTTTACGGCGGATTATAAGGGCGGCGGTGGTACCTCCCCGTTCGAACTATAGTTCTTCCACCTTTCAGATTTCTACTTCAGCCACATCTAACTTCAAAAGGGACTGAGTCCTATCTGAGGTCTTCAATCCATGTTGCTACTCCTTGAGACTAAGATAGTCACCTTGTTACTAAGCACAGCCAGCTACCATCTATGAACCTATCAACACATGCACTTCATTATTGTCTTGTGTATATTTTAAACACATGTTATTCATCCGCAGGGTGCAGTAGAGCGACATGGCACACAATATAGAGGAAATAGTCAACATGATGCACAAGAATTTTTATTTTGGTTACTAGATAAAGTTCATGAAGATTTAAATACAGCCACAAAGAAAAAATATAAAACTATTAAAGTATGATTTAGTATTACTTTTTTTTAAGTCATGTTTATGAAATAATGTTTTTGGCTGTTATATTTTTAATATAGAAACATTTTTTTAGAACACAGTGGGAAAATCAGATGAGGTAGTCGCTGCCGAAACATTGGCTAACCATGCACGAAGGAACAGCTCCTTTGTTCAAGCAGTTTTTCAAGCCCAATACAGGTAAGACAATGGATTTTAAAATAGTAATTGTCAATAGTGATGCTAAACTATCGATAGGTATACTATTGATAGTTGACCTCGAAAATCAGTTAGGATATTGATTGGACTATCAATAGTATAGATTCCATTGATACTGTCGATAATATGGTAATACTATTGATGATCTGCAATAGTATTGATACTATCGATTATCCCATTGATATTCTCACTGTTGACACTATGAATAGTAGCATATCGAGCGGCATCACTATTTGTCAATATGATACTTGAAGTAATTAGTAGTCATATAGTTATATATAAATGCTTTTTATTGTTCTTTTGTTTGAGCATTAAATATAATATATGTAAACAACAACAATTAAATTGTGGATGAAATATCTTGATTAAGATATATTTAAATGTTATTTATTGTCAGTAAAATGGCTACATTCACGTTATAAAATTTTGACCCATGCATTTGTCATATTTGATTACATTGCAATTAGCTAATGAAAGTGTAAACGATTTCATTACCTAGCATACAATGACATCTGGAATAAAAAATATTGGTATGGTTAACCCAAGTTTTATTATTTCTCAGGTCTGCGCTGACATGTGCTAAATGTGAGCGTACATCTTGTACATTTGACCCATTCCATTGTGTAAGTGTTCAATTACCCACAAGACCAGCTACAGCCCAACCATCACCCCTCCCTGTAAATGTAAGTGTAAATAATTTTTAAACATAATTCTAATATTATATATTCTTGCAGTTTTATATTAATCCTGTAGGACAATAATGATTTTAAACTAATATTGTCGCGGAATTTATACATTGTTATTTGACGGGTACTCACAATTAAAGCTTTTCAATTGCCGATATGGAAACCACAAATAGTGCAAAGTTCAGTGCGAAAAGATACAATTAGTGTTGTGTGTCGTGGTAGATAGATTAATCTATCACTAGCCCCCGCCACCGTTTGGCCGTGACCATGAGCCATGTAACTGGTTCGAAATTTTGGCAATTAAAAAGCGTTAATCGTAAACAAGTTAAAAAAAAAAAGAGCACCCGTCATATTACAATGAATCAATAATGATTACCTTATATTACAAATATTTGGCTAACAATATTTCTAATTGTATTTTATGTCTTCATATCAGCAGCATTATTAAATTTTATTGCTGTTACGATTACCAATAAATTATGTTTACAGGTTGTATATGTAAATCAACAACCTAGACAAGTACGTATTGGAGTGGACCTTCAGCCCAACACTACAATGGAAGATCTCAGAACAACATTACACACAGACACTGGTATAGACAGAGATCACATAATACTGGCTGAAATTAATGAAACAGGTAATTTACTTGTTTAATATATTTAAGCAACATATCTATGTTCGACCTCGGATAGGATTTCAGTAGTGTTTGTGGTTGTACGTTGATATCCCTGGGCTGCAACTAATTAAGATCAGGTGGTTTACATGCTTGTGTGCTATTTTTCTCACAAAAAAAAAAAATATTCCTAATACACAATAACATAGTGTATAAAATGTCATATAAGATCTAAAGGTCATTTATAAATAATTAATAAAATTAGCAATCCACAGTAAAATAGAAAGCAGTATCATAACTAGAAAAATAATTTAAAATTTGTTCTTGAAAAGTTGTTTCAAATGTTACTCAATTTTTTTATCATTCTTGATATCATTTCTGAAAATCATAAAAAAAATTGTTGGAACCATTATTATATCTGTTAGACTTATGTAAATTGTTCTTATCATGTTTGTTTCAGGATGGTGCAATGCTCGAAGTGGCTGGGAAGTTGCGGGTATTGACTATGGAGCCTTGTATTGTATGGAAGCCCCACCATTGTTGCAGACACCAACAACACCTTATTTACTTATACTATGGGTGAATTTACTTGAAGGGGAAAGATTTGGTAAGAACCATAATGATATACAGTAAAAAAAATGCTATAATTGTAGTTATGTTTAGAAAGATGCTGATATTTAAGAAAAATTGCCGCTTATGAACATCAAGCATTATTAAAAGTAGAAATATTTATAGTTGGTAAATTTAAGCATCATATATGAGTTTATGTGTTTTCTATGAACCATAGACAAAACCAAGTGTATCATGTACAAAATTAGAATTGTTCCATAAACCATAGATAAACTAAAAGTTAAAACTTCATATGGTAATAATAAATAATACCCTTGTGAAAATCCTGTGAATTTTCATCTACTTCATACTTTCATTCAACTAAAGCTTAAAATATTATTTATTTAATTAGGGCAGTTTTAAAAAAAGAATAATCTATATTTAAGGAATATAAAAAAGGGGAATTTATGGATTTTATATACCCTGGCAATATTTCATAAATTTTGCGTAATATTTAAAAAATCTTAAAATTAGAAAATAAATTGCAATGAATGTTTGTAATGAAGTTACTTTCGCCAACTGTTCTCCAAAACGAAATACCTTACGAGTCTGTGGTAGTTTCTTAACGTTCAAAAAGAGTACTGTAAAAAATCTAGTTTAAATAAAAATATTTTGATTTCTTTTTTGAATCAGGATCCCCATACGCAATGCAAGTGCCACGCGAGATATCATACGAAGACCTGCAGAAGTTGATGCTGAAGGAGATGTGCCAGGTGATTGCGGAGCGCGTGCTGGAAAACTCGCAGGCCGCCGACATCTTCCGAGCGAGAATAGCTGAGACGCACCGCCCGCGCGACCCCGCTTACTTACAACCCGAGGTTAGCTATGACCATGCAAAACTTTAGATATTGATGATTTAGTGTTAGGATTTAAATGATGGGTTTGGGGTTCGAAGCCCCATGATGGACTACACCTTGAACTTTTAAATGATATGTGAACTTTAATCAAACTTTATTATTATTAGTATTAAAGAGTAAGAAACGGGCATGCAGGTCGCCTAATGTTAAGTGGTCACTGCAGCCCACGGACAACCTCTATTTAAGGATGGACGCGGATGCGTTCTCGTTCTCGCGATGCTCTTGAGGATTAAGATATTCGTCTCCAATAATGTGTATCCGGCAACCACACCTCCCCAACTGAAACACAATACATGAGGAACATATAGCTTTACGGCGGGTTATGAGGGTGGCGGTGGTACCGCCCCGGGTGAGCGCTAACGGTCCTACCATCTTGAGAAACTTCTGACAATACTGATATAATTGATATAAATCCGTAGTTAAAAGGTCTTTGGCTACTTCAATGTTTAACTTCTATGAGTTTAACTGATTACAATCAGATAAATATGAATATGGCATACTTTTTTTTTAAACAAAATACATTAATATTTCATTTTTATAGTTTAACAAATGCTGTAACAAATAAGTACACAATTTTTAGAGCATTTTTTCGATTATATATCTCCTCTATGATAAATAACTTAATTTGTAAAGTAAAGAACAGAAAATTTTCAAATTTTATTTAATGTAGAGAGGTATTCGGATACCTAAAATTTCATAGAAATTATATACAAATGTAGATTTATTTATGAAGATGTTAATGTTGGTTTATTATCTTATATTATAATTGCAGTTGCCGCATCCACTGTTTGCTCTAGACGTAGAGCAGGCGCTGTGTGCCCACGACAAACATCCACACCTTCGTCTTGAGCTGCTCTGGGATCCTGTGCACAGGGACAGGTATATTAATTACTATGTAATAAGTAAAACTTTGCATTAAATTGTAAAAATATAATGATATGTGTCATAGTGATTGGTTTCAATGTCAAGCTATATAAGTCGAGAGTATTCTATGCATAGAAAGAATTAATCAAACCACTTTTTGGTGTTTTTTTTTCTAATTTCAGAAAAGTAGGAAGATAATTTTCGAATTTTTCATTCTATAGTTTCAAGTTATGTGCAGTATATTTGATGATTTACATGAAAACATCACAGATATCTAAACATCTCGATAATATTTTTAAAGACCTATTTGTCGATACATGTCTGTGTATATTGAATTTTTCTTCCTTTAATTATATTTTCCGAACACATAAATCTTGTGTATAGATCTAATAGTTTTCAAGTAACATGACAACATTATGTACTGGAAAAGAATAAAATAAGTTTTATTGCAAGCATATCAAGGGTACACACTCATATACATTGACTATATTGGGAAGTGTGCCCGTGGCCGAAGTAGTAACGTGAGACATAAGGGCGGTGTAACGTGCAGCATAATCCGGTCGGCGGGCGAGGCGTGCGAGGTGCACGTGTCGGCGGCGGGCGGCGCGGCGGGCGGCGCGGGGGGCGGCGCGGCGGGCGGC
>DWON01003713.1:0-17522 GCA_018251015.1 Phocides pigmalion okeechobee | reverse complement strand
CATGGGCTGCAGTGACCACTTACCATCAGGTGGCCTGCATGCTCGTTTCTTACTCTTTCACAATAAAAAAAAAAGATTTTAATAATAAACTCTAACTATAATTTTGTTAATGAAACACAAACATATAAACAAACGAATAACGTTAAGATTTTTATATTTATTTTAGTTTATACAAATACATATATGTACATGGATACTGAAAGGATCAATAGAATCATACTTCCCCGCTCTGCCAACCCTCATTCACGAATGAAACAGTTGTAATTTGACCAATTACAAAACTGTTTAATTACAAAAACAAGTTCCTGTTAATATTGATTTTATCAATTTTATCTGCATCAGTAAGTAACCGTGTACCCGAAGATTTACGTAATTTAAAAATCTAAATCTCTCGTAGACGTCATGAGAAATGTTTTAACTCAGACAAAAATCCTTAAAAGGTGAACTCAGTCATAGTTATAATGTATTTAAGATATGGTTCTGTTTCTTTAACCAACTCATGGTCGTCATAGACCGTACTCAGACTGAAAAGTGTGATAGTCTCTTCTCAGAATGAAAAAGTTTAGGCCATAGTTCACCATGATGACTAAATGTGAATTGATAAACTTCACTCATCTTCAGAACTCTCAAACATGCAAGTTTCCTTACGCTGTTTTTTTACTATTAAAGCAACAGATAACGATTATCTAACACGATCATATCTTGTGAAAGGCTGGAATTTAAACCACTAGGCTAGCACTGCGTTATTAAACGATCTACCCAACTCGCTGCATCTCGAATCAAATTATACAACAGTTTTTTATATATATACACTCTTATTCTATGTGTTAATCTTTATGTTGTACTTATTATTAAATTCTTTTATGTTAATGTTAATAAATACTTGTGTAAAGAAACTGTTAATTAGCTATTGGGATTGCAATGATGGCCGGCGATAATCCATTGCCAGTAAGTTAAAACATACATAAAACTTGAACTTGAGCTGTGTTTTCTAGAAACAGGTTTTCATTTGATTCGCTTGTTAATAAGTCAAGTGCCAAACGCGTACCATGCGTGTCGACGGTGGCATCACAAGCAATATTCGTCTTTCTGTTTCGGATCATACGTATTATATTAGCAAATAATGCCAAATTTGCTGAGGTAATTCTTAGTGATGTACTTTATCTTCATTAATTTTTTGCGGTGTAATACCATAAAACAATAGGTACGGACGTCGTTGAGTTCTTGTCGGATGGTGGCAAAAACTTCAACAATGAATCGATGACGTGAAGAAGAATTTCTTAAAACACTTTTTTACTTACAAAACGTTTTTCATATTTTTAATGTCAAAGCACAAGTAAACAGTGATTAATAAAAAACTAAAAATATCCTCGTCTTTAAGCTCTAGTCGATCTAGTTTAAAGATACTCTCAAAATTTTAGATTTGCTGTCTGCTTATACCACTACACTTAATGTTTCTCATATCGGAAAAACTCCTCGTACCTACCTATTCATTACGAGATCTGAGCTACAAACCGTGTAATCTATGTGAAACATTTTTGGTAATCTCATCCTTATATCGTTAGATACACGTATTGAATTCGCACACACTGCATCATAATTACATGGTGATCCTCATATGGTAAGCGCAGGTGACTTCATGGGATCCTATTATCTATTGTACGGAGCCTTAGTAGTAGTTTTGAAAACAAATATGAGGCAATTAGTTTGAGACGAGTACAAATTTAGAATCGTGTTAATAATATTTACTTTGTTGATTCACAATGGGTTGACGTCGGTGCGTCTCCTGACGGCGGCAAGCCGTCTCTATAATAATGTCGTAGAAAAGTACCTACTATCATTAATAAAACATCTTACTTATACAGCGATAACTCATTATAATCACAATGTAGTCTAAACATGTTCTGGGCAATTTAAATCGATGTATTTATCGTTTTGAAACGTAACTCTTAACTATTAGTTATAAACCATATCAAATCTTCTACTCAAGCACGCGATTTTATAAAACATAGACCTAATTTCAGTTCTTAACTATATTTAAACATGAAATTTGATTACAAATGAATATGCAATGATATTAATTAAATGTTTACAAGAATATATAATTAGAATAATAATTTAGTTTCATATCTATGAGTATTTGTAAACTAAATAGTGGTATTTAGGATATATTAAAAACAATGTCCATACGTGATGGATGCGTCATAACTTTATTAATTCTTAAATGAATGGAAGAGCTCAAAAATCTTAATGACTGTCCATATAAGCGGTGGTACATAGCGACAAGATAAGACATTGTGATTATTCCAATATGAATCCTAGAAAGGAAGGAAGCTATTAATATTCCTAATTATTTTTATTGCCCCTACTTATATATGTCTCGTGTATTGTGACCATTCCGTATCGTAAAGAACGCCCACGCAGTGGTCACGGCGCGGCTGACTGCAAATCGCCTACCGCATTCGAGTTCAACGCGTTCAGCTACCTACAACGCTCTTTGAGAACTATTTTCAGGCGAGAAACATCCATCGAACAAATTTATTATTTTCCGTAGAACAATGAAGTCAACTCCTTTGTCTCGAGAGAACACATCAGTGTCATCAGTAACTTGGCCACCGCTAACAATGTCTCGAACGTAACTGGAACCATTTAGTGACTATCGACTACATCGCTTGTTGTATTCCTTTTCCAGCGACGACTCGCTTGCTTAACGAGCAGTGCATGTTGTTGCAAAATTGCGATGATACAAGCCGCTTATATAATATTCGATTCGTCGTATAACAACATCGGATGAGTTCGTATGTCGAATGTTTTCACATGGCCGCGGGAGGCATGCGGTAAACTATCAAAAGAGCCTTGCAACAAGGTTGTTTTGGAGCGATGCTGCGTGCGCGGAATCTGTAATAGCCTTGCAGGACAAGAGTAGACAATTACAGGTTAAAAATATAATCACAGCGCCCACAATATTTATATCCACGTCAACATTTCCATACTGCAATTTCGCCCATGTTTTATTTTCCTCATTCCGATATTCCTCAACCTCATATTTCTAATACAATTCGTTATTAAATTTCTTTAAAAATAAACTATAATATCATTATCTTATCTGATTCTAATGTTTTGACGACTGCAATAATTGACAATTAAAGAGAAGTTACTAAATACACAACGAAATCAAAATACCTCAATTATTTTCTTATCTATTCGTTTCTTGGTATCGAGTTGTGTTATGCCACGACCAATAACCGGGTTCCATATAATTTGATTTTCGTGTGTATTGTAAACTGCCTATTCTCATTCTGTATATTGAAGGTATTTATTTATCTACATAGATCAAATATTTGTTACGAATAACTAATCCGAGAACGTGTTATTCATCGGTCTGTTGGCAAACTACAATCTTAACTATGTCATGACCAAATAAATGCAAATCGTTGTTTTAGATTGCAAATATTAAATTGTTTTAAAATTAACTGTAAATATGACCTATTTCCAGAGCTCTCTTGTTTGTACTTTTTAATACTAACACTGTCACTGAAAACATGCTAACTGCTGTGTTCTGCTTTAAATTATTAAAAAAGTAATGAAGCTGAAGCGATATTTACCGCTCGTAGTACTTCAATCCATTTGGATTTCAGTGCAGCAATGGTCACTTGGTCTGCACACACTGGCAAGCGTGCCTATATTTACATACCTTTCCGAACTTCATAAGTAAATCTTAGAGTTTCTCACTATATTTTACTTTATAGTCCGCAGTGTGTTAAAGCAAATGATAATATACTTTATATCATATTCGCACAACATCTTCAAAGCAATGGTGAATATTGTGTATGCGTGTCAATAGATTTGGAGTATTTTTATTTGTACAATTTGTAGGCCACAACTGCCTCTACCTAAAGAAGAATTGTCTAAAGAAGCCACGTTATCGCTACTGGGGTTATACTCCTATCAAAATATTTTTTATTGTATTTAATATACTATTAGTATTACCGTGATAAGATAAAATCATTGCTGATATTTGAAATAAGCGATCTAACTTCGAATCTTGATATGGAACCCATCTTTTAAATGTTCAACAATATTAATTGACTTTTATATCGACCAATAACACCAATATAAAATGATAATTAGCAAAAGCTTAGTAACTCGAACAAAAATCGAAATAAAATAAAGACAGTGCAAACTACATTCATTTGAGTCCGGAGCGATCCAAATTGACTACAATGACACGTCTATCCTCTAACAATCCAGTGCCAACCGTCAAAGATAAAAATGCTAGGTTGCTAGTTATAAATTTATGTTTATTCACGAGCCAAATTAATTATAATAAAAAAGAACTCTAATTTATTAGTGCAATTATAAAATATGCATCAAATCGGTGCACCAGATTTAGAGCTACTTTCCCATAGACAGGTACAAACATAGGTTCAAAACATATTCCTTTTTTTGTGACGGAAATAAAAATAGTGTCTAGTTTTCAAAACAACCAACTGAAACAACTGCCAGCCCTGCTTTTACGACTGGCGCCACTATCACTAAGCTACGACCATTTACGTAGCGACGAAGAGCAAAACGTCTGCATCTCTCCATCTTATACTATTTATTCGTGTTTTGCTTGTAAACAATACCTGGTTCGCTTTTGTTAAACGCCTTTAAATCTGCAGTAAACTGGCTTCACCAAGTAATACAAAAACTTCGCTTTTGACTTTTACTCTTACTGACAGAAATACGTGGTTGTAATTGATTCTTGGAATTAACTCGCATGGTATGCAATTATACTTATTATTATGTTTTTTTTATTTATTTTATATTTCTAATTTATTTTTGAATTTGAAATAATAGTTAAGATGCTTACTAAAAGCGATTTTTGTAGGCACACTTGTAGTGCAAGTAACACGCTTCAATATGCACTTATCAGTTAATTACTAAGCTGCATAGCAATGAATGTGGGTTTATAATCGCACCGTTCAAACACTGTCAATCACCCTGCAACAAAACGCGTTGCCGTGACAAGTAGGACGGTATTTATTTGGGACTACGGTGTGAAGACAGTGAATTATCTCGTCAACTACACAAATATCAAACAGCGCCTTATCGAGTCGCAACGGTCCCGTTAATATACAAATCGAATGAACAAAGAACCGATTCAAACACGCCATTGACTTAATGCTATTTACACGAGTCGATATACAATTTAGGACGTGTGCGGTGACAAGGAAAAAGGTGTTAGGAGGTAAACACTCGACCACTTAGTCAGAGGTGAGTGAGCCATAGAATAATTATGCCGGCAGACTAGTTTTTTCATGGTGTGGTCAGTACATGTTATAAACATGTAAAAATATGTCAAAAGTGCCACGATTCTTTTTAATTTCTGAAAATGTTGCGTTTAACTGAAATTATCCTATTTATTTACTTATAGGTAGACTTACTCTCACATCACATTAGTTTCAAAGTATATATTAACGTAAAGTCAAGTCATGTGCGTATTATTTTGTACATTTTGCATATTTTATGTAAACGATTACTTGCTTTAACGGTGAAAACATCATCGTGAGGAAACTTATATGCATAAGAATTCTCCATTGAGTTCTCATAGATGCTTAAATTCTACGTATCCGTACTAAGTCAGAATGATGGGTCACGGCCTACATTTTATTAGTCTAGGAGTGCCCAATACCGAATATTATAACAGTCATAGGTTGATAAAGTATAAAAACGTACAAAAGTTTAATATTTAATACATTGGGCACAACGGATTTTGGTAAACATCCGTTACAAAAATTTCACTCTCAACGCAAAAGGCACGCCGGTTTAAAAATAAAATAATGTTACATGGTTGTGTCCGTACGAGTATTTGCCGAAGTGCCCGGCGCCAGCGCCGTAACCGCGCTCACAATCCTGACATAAACGGTATCTCAAACAAGTTTGCGATCGAGATGGATGAATCGCGTATACGGCTATTTGCGGCATTTCGCGTACCTACTTTCGAGTACCAATAGGCTAGGTGACGTCTCACGTAAGCTGTCCGACCGCTTTTTACTTGATGTTCCTGATTTATGCCCAGTGATTTGTAACTTCACATTCACATTCTCTTATTGTGTTCTAATTATCTAGATCACAAATATATTTATATTTTAAGTGGCCAGACTCTTTTATACATTTGTAAGTGGAAATATATATTGGCGCCGTAGGCATAAAACTGATGCTCCGTAATTCCGTTATATCCCCTCCCGTCACCGCGTAACAAATAAAACACAGAGCTTTTCTTCTTATTACTATAACATAAGTAAAGGCACATAAATAGTAGAGTTAGGCGGGAGGTGGAGTGATCACATAATAAAGCGTCATGGCTTTTACTGTCGCGCCGTACGTGTCGCTTTATCCACAGGACGCTTCATAAATGATTTACCTTAACAAAGCTATAAAGTTGAACGAGAAGAATTGGGAAGAATTTTGTAAAATAGTATAGGACATATACATAATATAGGACATCTTTCCATCGTTTAATCAATGGGTTTCTTAACAGATTAGATCGATTTCGTAGATCGAAGTGCCGCTAGGCAGTGTTCGCACATATGATGTAAACATAATTATGACGCAATGTAATTAAACAACAAACCTTGCATGTTGTGTGGCAAGACGTGACCAGAGAAACACGTATGTATGATGTATTTGAGGAATAATTCTTCTCCTATTGTCTATTGACAATTGTTTAGGCACGTTTGGTCACAATTTGCATTCTCAATATTGTTAGATATGTACTAACCAGCGATATCTGCGGTTTTGTCTGCGAAAGATTGCTCGTTATAGGTTATAAAGGTTTATAGTAAAACAAAATACTACTTAAAAGGCGGTTATCTTAACTTTACTACTTACTTTACTATACTATATAATACAGTATGTGTTCGTAGCCTATAACGATGTCAGAGGTACCTGGCCGTCTGTGTTTAAACACATTTGTTGCTTTTTAAATCAGCACCAAATTTTTCAGTTATAGAACAGTCAAGTAAATTAAGTAAATTAATTTATTATTTTTTTAATTTAATTTGAAGTTTTTTTTTTAATTTACTTATATATGAGAATATACCGGAAATCCATGTAGATCTTGCTGTGGTCCATGTAGATACTAGCGACACGACAAAATGTATCTGTAATCTCTACTAATCCGTTACTAAGTTTGTTTGTTACGCTTTCACGCCAAAACTATACAACCGATTATCATGAAACTTTGTACACATGTGTTAGAGATATTAAAAAGGACACAGGATATTTTTATTTAAAAAAATGTTTTTGACAGACATGATTGTTTGTCATAAAAATTTTGAAAATGTAGCAACTTCAACGCCTTCAAATTAATATCTTATATAGCTTCAGCTGTTTTGAATTGGTTCTGTCATTGGTTAGGTAGGTACTAGTTTATTATTTCAGTTAAAGCGTTTATAATTACAGTCAACGCGAGCGAAGCTGCGGGTAAAATCTAGTAATTAATAAAGAAAAACTCACGTCATAATCGCGCGGCCTTTTAGTGCAGAGGGTTACATGATTGTACAAACGCAATGAAATGTTATCAATGACGAAATGATTAACACTATTATTGGTTTTGGGACATTCATCGATTTATGTTTTATGATTAATTAGACACAAGTTGACAGTAAACAATAACACAGTCATGACAAAAGAATTATATTTTCATATAATGGGAATAAAACACGTCGTAAAACTACTCGATAACGAATGGTTTATAGACGAATGTTATACACGCAAATGTTGATAATAAAATGCGTAAGAATTTTCTAGTGATTCGCTTGCATTGATTGATTAACGGCAGCCATGTTGAGTCCTAATATTAGAAATATTTACCTAGAACGATGCCCGAGACCCTGTTATATTTAAATGCAACTACGAAATCATTCACTGTTTCTGAAATTGCTTTTTATTTTTATGCACGTGATGATCTTATAAGGTGTCAGAGGCCATGCAAGAGTGAATGCCGCAAAATGCAAAGGCATAAATTTCCTTTTATTTCTTACTCTACTGAAGCTGGGTTTCAGTCTGCGTTGTCTTTTTTGCACTTTAAAACACGTTTTGAGGTTGTCGTTTATCCTCAAGACACAATATGTATTGTTATTGTTGTATGTATATTGTGGTCTACATAGCAGAGCATTTAAATACCCTCTGCGCTAACTATAGCCCATGGCGATTGACGAGCAACAAAATTTCTATAAAATATATACTTTTTTATGAATCGTTTAAGTAAGACCACGCATTATTAGATATTAGTCTCATTTCAATTAACTTGTCTTTTGCGGGCTGTTTCTCTAATATATTGATTAGTATTTTTCCAATTTAATAATCCTTTGCGGGTTGTTTTAATTATATTTTGAAATGTAAGTTTGTAAATTGGATTACCAATAATTATATAGAAAAATATATAAATAAATCAACAAGAAAATGTTATTTTTCGTAAACAATGATTGACACGAAAATAATTAAGATATTGTGATCTATAATCAATGAGGAAATAAGGCGCACGTTGTTGGTGACCAACTATTCGGCCGTGAACAGTCGCGAGCCGCACTCTCAAATGCTTTCTTATTATGCAACTATTGAAACTAGTTTTAATTTTATTAGAATATCGCATAGATTGATAACAATTCGCATTAATTCGTATTTGGAAGAACCCATTGACTTAACATTAGGTGACAAACCGCTCTACCGTCCTCATTCCGTTAGGGATATTGCGATATCTTGGGCTTCGCTAAATACAAAAACTCAATATGGATGAAGATTAAGTAGTTGCGACGTTGTTATTCGTGCGACAGATTCTATTGCGTTACTTATCATCATGTAAATATTATGCTGTTAATCTGATGCCGAATAGATATATTGTTGCATCACTGATGTAACATAAGTTATCCTTCACGATCACTTTAAGTTGTACATTAACACTATACATACATGATTTATAAATATAATGAAATTATTTTAATACTAATTTTATGTGATACTTTCGTTCACATAGTGCAAAACTATTTCAATGAAAAATATTTCGTAGTCAGAAGACGCATACACATTTTCAATTTACGTTGCAATCTTAAAAGAGTAATTCCAGATTACAAAAGTGACAACAAGAGCGAGACTGCAGAAATAATACAAGCATGTAATAAGGTCACAGAAATTGGAATGCAGTCAACGTTCCGTACCTACTCGGCGGAGGCAGATAATGTTGCACTTGTACCAGCACTATTGTTTGCCGGACACACCGAGCGCCGATAGTAGAAAGAAACCGATACGAGAAAACATCGGAGTTATTTTTTTGGAATCGAGAACTTGCCAATGGTCTTGAGTTTTACTAGGTCACCTTGATTTCACCTTTGTACACATATTCGCTCTGAGTGCAATAAGTCGTAAGCAATTACATAGGTACGTATAAAATATGTGGGGTCGTCATTAATTTTGTCAACTCGTTCCGACAATGTCCTTTGCGGCAAAGGTATCTGTACATACTCTGCTTATACTAAGATTTCACATCTACTTTCTCCGTGCACTGTTTACTTTTATTTGGCACTTAGCTCGACGCGTACTGTCATCCTGTACGAAATACCTGTAACCGCTTACCTTCTAAATATTTAGATAAGTAATCGAGAAGGTCACAAATCTTCTTTCCAACCTTGTGACTGCTTAGTTATTAAATAATTTTCATCTTTATGACGCATACTTCAACTTAGAATCAAATCTCGTCTCGTTGATTTTTGGCATCAATAGTCAATCGTACAAAAAAAAATATTTTTTTAAGTTACAAAAATGATTTATGAGATTTTCATTGAACGCAGCTCTTCTTCAAAACCCGGCGATGCGTTGGTGACTCCTCCGGTGATGTTTGCATCACAACAAACAAGCAAACACTGTTGTCTATGGACATTTGTGTCCATAGACAACAGTATTTGTTTTTCATCAGGTGTCTCGTCTGCCTTTTCGTTAGGCGAATTTATAACATTATACGAAAACGTGATTATTGTCAGCAGCAGCTCCAAATATCTACAAACGAATGACGACGTCAAAGTAATATAGAACCAGACAAACATATTTTACCTTTTTACGTCATATTTTATTCACGAGACTCAATAAGTGCGTGCATACAAATTCTTTTGCAAACAGATGTTAATTAAGCTTAAAGTTCGATTACAATATTTCTTAGAATGAAAAATAAAGTTGTTCAAATATAATATTTTAGCATAAATATTCGCAGTTTTCCGTATAACGGTGGCTTTATGTATAAATGAATGAGTTAAGGATTAAGGAAGGTAATTATAGTGTCATCTAGATACTATCTAGGTGTACACGATACAATGAAACTCGGTTGGTTCATAAAATAACGTGTTAGCTAATGTTACTTTATACATAGTTGTGAATAGCGTTAATACTGATGCTTCGTACGTAACAGGAAACTGACGAACAATATTTATAATCTTGGATCTAATACTTCTTACAATTGAATAGCAAATATTTAATAAGTTACTACCTACTTAAGCTTCGGTGATCGCGTATGAGATGAAATAAAGAACGTGAATAGTTATTTATAAGTATGAATATGTAATACAAACTTTGTAACGTTACTTAAATTATTTGATATGTATGTCATTATTATTTCCAAGCGACCCTGCCGGCAGCTTTCCTGTTTTTAAGTGATATGGACAAAAAATATTCTCTTCAATAAATTTTACTTGTACGAGGCGATCATCTCATAATCAAGACTAAAAAACTATCGGTAGTCGAAGTCAATGGAGCTGTAGTTCTATATAAAGTTGTGTACAGTCTTCCAATGACGACAGTGCTCGCTTATCATAAGGTGGATTGCATGGTCGTATATAATATAATATAAATAATGAAGTAATCTTCTATTGCATCAAAAACGCATTCGAACTCTCTGAAGGAGATTTCAAATAGTTTTTCAATCCTGTATGAGGTTGATTGCACATGTTATGAATGGCAGTAAACATTTGCCACGTGATATCAAAATCAATTGCTACTTTTATGGTATATAATAACTCTTCCATTTCCGTGGTTGCTTTATGATAGAGGTGATTAAAGCATTCACCGAAACGCCCAGTTAGGTAAAGACTATGGCCGAATATTTGCGCTTAGGATAGAAAAATGTCCAACAGAAAATTTCCAATAGATGGAACCCGTTTAAACTATTTCAGTATTATCCTCTTAACTTTATCTTGAAATTGTGCTCAATTGATATTTATTGTTATTTATGGGTATTAAACAATTACGACATACAATACAAAGTGTAATCTCAGCAATTATGGAATGGAAGAATTATTTCTAGGATTGTAACATCGTATAGCATATTTATTTATTACAATATATTTAAAATTCTTCATCACTTTAAAGACATTTTAGATTCATTTAGCAACATCAGTGCGTTCCATTAAAAATTAATTTGAATTATAGCAGAAATATAAGGGAACCCTGATATTAGACACGGAATCCTCTAAGGCTATGTTTAGATCGATCCGGGGTTAGGTTAAAAATAACTCCTGTAGGAGTTTATACCTATAACTCGCTGATGAAGGATAATAAGCTCGCTTGTATACATTTTAATATTAGCTTTACCAAGGCTAAAGCCTCAATTAATAAGCTGACCAATAACAATAATAATCGTACAGGTTTTAACAAATTGTATGAACAATTATGGTCAAGTCGTTGAGTAATATTGATTAATCACAGTTGCTATTATGTAGAGGGTACCCGATTCCGTTAATGGGTAAGTATATACCTCAATAATAAATATATATAAATACCACATCTCGCGTCTGTTCACAGGTTAATAATAATTGACGAAATTGACTTTAAATATAATTTAAATACGATAAATTAAAATTGAACTAAAATCTATTGATATGCCGCTGTAGTATTTTATATAGGTAGGTAGCGGGCTTTGAATTAAAAAAACATTCAGGAAAATTTGTCAAAAGAATTAAAGCTATTTTGGATCTCGATGTAGCGCTTCCTACTGGAATCAATTACAGCTAACAATGATGATCGAAATGAACTCATAAATGTACAAAAAAAACATTAAATTCAATGAAGTACTTCAAAAAAAGAAGAATTACGTACACCGGAATTTCATGTACTTAGATAACATTTATAAGTTTAAAGGATATCACGAATACTACACCATTACTTCGAAGTGATGCTGTCACTGACGCACATCCGCACAACACAATCGCGGTAAGCGTGTCATATCGGCGCTTTAAATATTATGAATCCACTTCGAGAATAGAATAATGCCCATGTTCTCATTCAAAGTTTAGGTATTACTTGTTTAACATAGTCAAATTCCAAACGATAAGTTCGGAAAGAATTAGCAAATAATTCTGTATGATAAATATATATGTGCTAAATCGATTACATTTCCGTTAACAGTGTTTTAACGAATTTATGAATCTAAAAGAATTGGTTGTCTGTTTCGAACTTTTACAAAAACACATTTTGTTCGTAACCTAAGAATCAAGGAAGAACCAGAAAATTCGACCGAAGAAGTACCACACCCCACTTACCCCGTTTCACTTTATAAGCAACACTAGTAGTCTTCAAAAGTCTATCAACGCATCAACATAGGATAAGTAGGACTTCAGTCCTACTTGAGCTTCAATGTAAATGACCAGTAACCACTTAACATTAAGCAGCCTGCACGCTCGTTTACTGCTCTTTTAACATAAAAAGTTCATCTTATATTTAAGAATGATGATAGTATGAATCTCCCGCAACATTAACTCTGATTAACTGATTGATTAACTCTGAGGTAATTTTGGATATCTTTATATGTATTTGTCGCTCCAACTTCGAATTTGAATTTTTTTTTTCCACTAGCTTAAATCCTTACAGTTAGATAAAATTTATTCTTCTATACACGCGCAAATCCTTTTGCAAAATGGGTCAAGCGGTAGGAAAAGCCCAACGCCAAAGTTCCTTAGAAAGACGATTATCATAATTTTGCCGTAAACATGAAACAGTGCATACAAAATTGTTATTCATTTAGAAAGATAAACATTTATCATACAAAATTTACTTTGGGTGTTGTTTTTACCTTTTGTGATTTTCCTTTTTATCATTTTAAACGAATGTCCGATAAGGTAAAAACTTAAAATGGAAACATTAATTATTTTCGGATGTTTCTATATAAAAAGACAAGAAAATAATACGTAATGATTTTTATTGTAATATGTTTTTATAACCAAGTAAAAAAAGTCTTAGCTTTATACATCGTTAAAAGAGAAATTATTTATATTTTTAAATTTGTTACAAATCGTGGTATAGATATAAAAAAAAAAACAGTTTTTTTATTTTTTTATTGATATTTGACACATCCTTAATAAAATCCGTTTAGTGTATGGCTCAAAACTTTTGAGTTTAAGCTTAGAACATCCGCTTAAGCTGGCTGGAGGCCAAACGCCATAGTATTTACTTCATCAACACTTCGTGCTTACCGAATATTTATTGAAAATGTTAAAACCTGACAAGAATTCCTTTTTAGTTCCGTGTAGTTATTATTATTCGAGAGTTATTTACGTTTACTATTTTTTATTCACAACAGAGGTATAATATAAGTATGCAGACAACCTGAAACTGACTTATAATAATGACGAATATTTATAATGAATTCGGGATACATTGATATTGCCATCTTTGAAGAACTACTTGGAATGGATTGTATGTCTCTTATTGCATCATTTAAACTAAAATACTGTGTATAACTGCATTTATAAGAAAGGAAAGGTCAGGTAGTGATACCTTCTTGTTCTTTATGGAGAATTCTATCACATCTTGATCCGTCACTATTTCTTCTGTATTGTTAATAATCTAGCACTTAATTGAATAAAATAAACTAGGACAAACATAGGCCACTTGTAACTAATAAGCAGGTTCGAATCAGATAGACTGCGTGTCTTTTTGTGACTTGGTATGACAAAGGGTCAGGGACAATGTATATAACGAAGTGGTTTTAATTAGAAGTTTAAGGACATACATGTATGCAAGGTTCCACGTAGATCGTCACGTCAACGGCATCTGTGCGTATATCTCAGTGAATGAACGTTTTTGCAAGGAAATATCATTACAATTTAATGATGTGGTTTTTGTACTCATCCGAAGCTCAGGAAACGTTGAAAAATGTTGATTGTTAAATTAATTATACAAAACGTATTACGCATTTTAACTGACGATCAATATTTTTTTGTGTCGTTTAAAAAATGTAAACAACTTTGTTTTTAGTTAATTTGGCCTTGCTTCCTCTAAATCATTATAACATTTATTACGTATATTATCTTCTAAGCTACTTTAAATTATATAACTTGACTAGGTATGAATGAAAAAACTACATAGCGTGCACTACAATCATATAAAATAAATGCAAGCGGTAATTCAATGGAGTGATTATGCACTTTTCCTTATAGCTATTTTAAAACACATTATTGTATTCAATGAATTTGTTTTTTGAACTCAGAGGCAGAACATGGACATACCAAACAGACCAAATATTGATCTTTGTGTGTGTCAATGGATTTAAATGTAGGAAACATTTTTTATCTCGTCAATGATTTATAATCGTGCGCTATCATTGCGGTTCTACAGTTTCATTTTAGTTGTTAGTTTAGCAATTGTTGTTATATTTTAATATCACTTTAATGAGTTACAATGTAAGTAATCGATAATTATTGCATAATTACTCATTGATTAACAACAGAAGTAAATGTCATATTCAGCATTTTTAAATTATGAACAGTCGCTACTTAAAGTTCCAACACAACAATATAGTCGTAGTAGTAAACCACACAATCGAAATTACTAATTTGTATGAAACCCATTTTTTGTTGCGGTCAATGCATTTGATATTTTGTTGAACGTTTATGCTCACTTGCTCATTTTCAATTATAAAGTAAAGTAAAATTTTATGAAACGTAACCAGCTGAAAGTTTTCTGTAGCCACTTCTCAGTAAGTAAATTAGTCAGTACAGTGGATGAGATGAAAGACAACACTTTGAGATGTGGAGACTCGAGATCAACAGTGAGACAATTTATTATAAAAACATTAGCAGTCAAAATGTATTTCGCTTTAAATATAAAAATACCATTCGTATTACTGACCAAACGTACATGTTTATGCACTTGCTGTCATTATAAAAACATTTTTCGCGTGCACTTATTCGGCTAAGGTTTGCGTGCACCCTGTACTTACAGTTATAATTATGTTCCTTACCTCGACACGTTTCGTGCTCCGAGCAAAAAGTTGACAATGATGGCCGGCTGTGAGGTATCTGCGGAGATAATACCATCGCAGTGCTGAAGAAAATAGTAATTATTTCATTTTTTATGAAATGCTACACAAACAATTTTAATTCGAAAACAGAAATTTTAGTGTTATTAATTGTTTTTTGGAAGGAAATCGATGACGTTATATACACATCAAAATATTTTCACCTAATATAATAAAGGAATTAAAGTCAATGTTTTCATAGAAGAAAAACGTAATTAATTGTAAAAATTTTTTTAGGTTACACTTCTGAGTCTTTCCTAAACTGCTTACGGCATAATTCATTACGCTGCTTCAATATACTAATAAGTAGTATTTGGAGTTTTACAAACCGGTAATAGGACCTCCGACAATGTAATCGACTGCCATGCATCGATAATAATTGGAACCGACAACATATATTTAAAGTAAAATAAACAAGTTAATAAATCGAATTCTAGTATTGTCACCTTTGTAAACTCGTACAAAGATAAATAGGCGGAGTTACCACATAAAAAATACAGTACTATTATTTATTGATTATATTAATTATAATTTGGTATAAACATAGCGTACAACTGACCGTAGAATTTATGAGACTGTATAACAAACTGGTATGGTGACTATTACACCTTTGCTATCAATAAAATGTTCTTACATGTAGTTGCAGGAACTATTGCGCACGCAGTAACATAGACAAGCATTTCGCATCATTTTTTTTTTCATCTTCGTTAAACTATGCTGTGTTAGTATCCTGCTTAACCGTTACCTTAATTATAGCAAAACTAATCTTATTTAAACTCCTTAACTTTTTATAGCAGAAACAAACTTAGTAATTATAAAAAATACACAGAATACACTTTAAGTGTTTATAAAAAACCTTGTTTAATCTTCAACATGCCTAACTGACTAAGAATGGATTCTAATCGTATTTTTTGCCGTTTTCAGCGTCACTGAAACGGTATTACGACCTTTTCAGCTGTCCTAAATAAACGAATACCTTTCTAACTCAATTGTTTGCCATTTTTCAAACAAAGACAAATAAATTAATTGTGAGGTTGTCCTTGTCCCATCGTATAATAAGTATTTTTAAAATCCAACACTTTTATTTGCAATTGAAATTACTAGGAAAAAAATACATTAACAAAAAAGTATCATCAAAATTATTTACCCGATCACCATTATTTATGCAGCACATTGTTTTACAAAAATATTGCTAATGATGTATTGCAAAATGCGTATGAAACTAATACTCCATTCAAAATTTACCAAAAGTTCGTAACTTCTTTTTTGAGAAACTGTAATTTGCTTCAAAAAAACTGTTGCAAAATAACAGAGATTAGGAAGAAAATAAATTTAATACCTATTTGTTTAAAATTTTATTATAACCAGCAAAATGTATTTAAAGTCGGTATAAAATGTATGCTTCTTGTACTAAATTAGGCAGTATTTACATTAGGCCTTGTGGAGTCAAGACGGCAGGTATCTAAATTGCAGCAACCAAGACTGTCGTCGGAATCTAAACGCTTAGCTGTTTTGAAACTGCCCGGCTCAATCTCGCAACGTATTTTATCAGAGGCAATAATAGCAAAAACCCAAGGTCTCGCAAAATTATACTTTGATATCTGTTTAGGATTGTATGTTTTGAAAATAAACATGGAGTTTAATTTTCTCTATATATGCCCAAATAGAGACAAGATTTTCGAAGGATAACATTGTTCTATGATTATTTTTTAATAATTTATGTTATTCCTTATTAAGTTTCCTTGGTACATCCCTAGAAGTAAATATGGCCGTTTACTTTTGTTGGCGGACATTGCAGAGCGGAAGTTTGAGTAGTAAGTATTGTAAAATGTAAACAAACGTCTACATCACGTATTTAATGTATTGGACCTAAGAAGCGGAACTAAGTATTGTCATAAATAGTCTTGCGATGTTTTATCAGAGATGCACCGAGCGTCATGACCGTTTTATTATTAACGCAACGTTTTCCGCACTCGCTTCTTGCATATTATCTGAGGATGTGCCAGTGTTAACCTCAACACTCATGTCCACAGGCATTGGACTCTTTGCGCTCCTGTATCCAAAGATCCTATAGCCAAAACATCTTACTATTCATTTGTATGCTACACTATCCATACATCAGTATGTACGATGTACATCTTTTTAATGTGCTATCGAAGTCTCAAATATTCCTCACTTAAACAAAAATATAAACATG
>DWON01003712.1:0-17526 GCA_018251015.1 Phocides pigmalion okeechobee | reverse complement strand
CCATCCTTAAATAGAACTTCTGTTCTGTTTGAGATTAGACGTGGTTGTCCATGGGCTGCAGTGGCCACTTAACATCAGGTGGTGTGCAAGCCCGTTTCTTACTCTTTCACAATAAAAAAAAATGCCCGTTCTTTACTCTTACTTAGTAGATATAATACGTTTAAAGAAAAACATTCCTCCTTCTTTCTAATTCATGAGTAGCATTGGAATTAGTTTAGTTCGTTGTGGCTTTATGGGTTAAAAACCAGAATGCCCAAGGGGTTGCGAGACGTAAACTGCTTACTGGATTCTTGTGCCATATGGGAATACACTTTGGTGGTTGTATAACAAGATTTCATTTCCGTCCGCAAGGAATAAATATGTAAAAAATGAATTTATATGCAACGAATAAGAAAATAAACTGAATATATTAATATATGTATTTTATAAATATAGAAACCTCGCAAATTAAATTTTACTAGTAAAACAAATTTTACGACGGCATTTGAAATAAATAAAATTCCTTTCAAAATATTTTGTATACGCAGTAATAATATTTTTACGTCATTTTTTTTTAACTTTCTTAAATCGTGATGTAGGCACATATATTATTTAATGCTATAAAACTTACTGTTGAAAAAGCTTGGAATGCTTGGGAATTCTATCAACTGAACAAACTTTACCTAGGACTCGGCAAACATTCTTAGCACCATGTCGTGATTTTACAACACTGCTGGTAGAAAACATTGTCATTTATTTATTAACTTCATAGAGAGCGCTTTACTGCCGAGAAATACTTTCAGAATGAAAATTGTTAGAAATAAATTGTTAATCCATTAAGAATCCATCCCCCTAAAGAATAGCTAGATATAGTTAGAGCTGAACTTATAGATTGTCTATTACTATTTGTTCCCTTACACCGTTCTATACTTCGATTAAAAGTCCTTATCCTACATTTTTATAAAAGTAGGGTCAATATTGCTTCATCAATTACAATCCTGAATTTGACATAAAGACACCGATAAAGATTTATACACGGTTTTGGTTGTGATATCGTGGATAAGTATGCTGAAAAAGGTGTAATGTCACAATTGCTTCAATTTTGTATGCATAAGTGTGACTGATCCGACTGCTAGGTCCATTTGATTAGCAAAGCATTTATCCTTATCAGGTAAGTAACCCTAGTTTAAACCCGAAATCGCCTTCATAGAATATTATATTACAAATGACCACGCTATTACCAAGTTGCTTGACGACTAGAGTAAAAACTACAGACTCATTACTTAGTCCTTATATTTAAAATATTGTTGTTGTACCTAATGCGGTGCCACTGCGGTTCGCATGCTAAAGTTGTCAGAAAAAATGGTTTAATCACTAGACGTCCATTACAGGCTAATTTCGCTATGAGTTATATCATGTAATACAGTATTTTATATTTAAATGGCGAAAAAAGACGTACAGTAAATTGTACTGTGTAAAATTATGAGTGAATTTTTTTTTATTATAAATAATAAAAGAAACGTTTCTTGAGTTTCGTTCAAGGAGGTATGGGTACCGGTTACAAGTGAGGCGATCTTAGGAGAAGTTTTCTCAGGAGAAGTGAAGTATTTAAGTATGATTTCATATAGATTCATCTCTGTTTGAGCTTGAATGTTTCAACGATTACTTAACATGAGGAGACAGGCACTCGTGCTTGCGAGTCTTATTCATTTTATAATTGGACACAAAGCCTTCCTTAAGTGACACGTTTATAATCAAAATAATTAAAACACTTTAGTCAAGGCGACATTACTTATTACTTTATATACTTCTAACTTTAGCTTAACTTTACTGACACTATTTGTTTCTGAATGTACAAGACATGTTTCTTGTACTCATTCCGACAAAATATTACCCAACAGTTTCCCTTTGAATATATATTGTACATGGATCTGATATTACTGACGCCTCTATGAAAGTCGCGACACTATATTGAATTTCCTTTGCGTGTATGTACTCATATAATGGAAGATGTCACGGGATCATGGAATGTAATAAAATTCAGATGCTTATACTGGAATGCTTTCCATTCTGAGATTTCCATAAAACATGGCAAAGCTGGGAATTCGGTCTGATTAACTGACGCATGTAATTGAAACTATTTAATAAAATTTCTTACATTTTATTATATAACGGGTCACGGCGAAACTGTCAGTCAGTCAGTCAGATCAGTTTCGCCGTGACCACGCGCCACGGCACAGGTTTCGCCGTAACCACGAGCCATGCAACTGGTTCGAAATGTCGGCAATTAAAAAGCGTTAAACGTGAGTACCCGTTATACGAGTATAATAAAAGTATATAAAAAATCAATTTTGACTTGTTATCAAGGTTTAGAATACAAAAATACCTATTTTATACTAAATGACTGACCAATTTCAAATATCAATGATTTGTATCAATGAAGGAGAGTGTAGAATTGTAGTTATACATTTTATTATTATGAAAAAAATATCAGTTTTAAAAATCAAAATTTTAATGTGTTATTAGCATTATTAGTTTCATTCTATTTGAAAAGGCGTCCTATATAACAAAAATTTCTCAGAATACATAGATTGTAAATTGACTTGCGAAACTGAACTAGTTATCGTATGTAGATTTGCAATCAAACTCAATGAAAATTTAAATTATTCTGAAATTGAACACAGTTGCGTACATTAAACAAAATTATTATAAGTCTAAATCAAAGATTTTATCGTTCGTTCTGTGTATAAGACTTTTGTAGATCCATGTTCCATCCTATCTCATAAAAAATACTAATAATTAAAAATTTCTATCAGGCAATAAAAATCCTCAAAAAATAATTAGCAAAGCAAAGGATAGCCATAGACATTTCAAAGCGAGTTTAATAATGATGAAAATATCACATTGGAAATAAAAAAAAACATATATGCTACCGTTCACTTATGCTATGCCTTGTAAAACCTGAATAACAGACCTCGGTTTTACTACCGTATACTTTTTACTATCATAGTGGAAATGTCTGCTCACAGACATCAAAAATTTAATGGTCCCTAATTAAGCTATGTAGAGTACCATAGAGTTTTACATTTAGGGCTTATCTTTACTGAACTAAAAACATTTAAAAAAAGTAATATTTTCATGTACTCGGCGCCAGAGTGAAATTGTTTAAATTGTTATAGCACGCTAGCGTATTGTACATCTTTATAATGGCTTTGGCAGTTACTGCCGCCGCCGACACAGCTTGAACGAGGTCGTGAACGTAATTAAAATTGCAGAAAGAAATATAACAATTAGGTCAGTTCAGTATATGATTTGCTAATTTTTCGAATGCTTTAACACGTTCATAAAATATTCGCTAAAAGTTAAATACTTCTTAAGTACGTACTTCTAGAGTGGAAATTCATAATCGTAGACTATTTAAGGAATTATGGAGAAACCATAATTTGTTACGATCATATGTTATAGTGTTAAGCGAGGTGAGATAAAGACTGACGATTCATTGCCTCGAGAAAAGTCTGAGGGCTATCGTAAGCGGAAAGTACCAGTGTGTTACACTTGTAATTTCAATGAAAAAAGAAGTGTCTCGCTTTTAAGGAAAGTGTTCTTGTGGATAAAACTAAAAAAAATTCTTAGGCAAATATTTGAGCATATTACTTATGTTATACAGCGCTTGCGGTTCACAAAGAGAATTAATAACTGTCCTTAGTTGTAAGTCAAGCAGTTAACAAGGGCCGGTGTAATTGGCCAGCAAAAATATTCCGTCAACGTAACCATTTTTATTGTAATGAAAAATATGCAATGATAAACTGGAGTAGGCACTTACTTTTCCCGAGGAAATATTTGAAGTACCACCGCGTTTGAAACTCGGGGTTCTCGAGTACGGGGGCGCTCGGAGGACCGAATAGCTGAAAAAAGCGTTTTATTAATATCTAATTTAAAACACAACAACAACAATTTATAAGCAAATATATCATAATATTCACTTGCGCGTATTTTGTTACAGGACGTGTATATCTCGCCAACTCCTAACTCAAAACTCACCTAGAAATGGATTTCTTATTGAAGAAATCCATTCAATCTTTAATAAGAAATCCATTTTCAATTGTTATTTCCTCCACCAGTAGAGAGGAAACGAAATTTCCTTCTGCTTTCGGCACAGATACACGCTAAACTTTTACTAAACGACGAGCGGATGCTTTTAAAGGTTCTGATTTATATTTGTTTAGCTTTCTAACATGTTTTTTTTCATTTTTAAATTTCCATAACGTAATTATCTGAATAATAAATAAAGAACGTGTTCTAAAGGCCCAAAATTTTCTCTTTCGGTGAAGCGCGTCACAGGTGTACGTGATTGAAATTTAATGTTAGTCACCCTTCATTTAAAACAGCGATATAATCATCACGAAGTCATAAGGAAAAAATAGCAAAATTGCTTAAGTAAGCTGTACTAATTTTACATATATCATGATAGGATTACTTTACAACTTATTTATTAAAAAATAGAGGATCTATACGTGGTTGAACGGCGGAGTTAATCATATTTACTATTTATCATACATGTTGCGTTTATAGATAATTTGCCACTTTTGCCGAGGCATCCATAACTACTCTAAATAAAACAAGAGTGTTAGCGTAAATTGAATAAAACTGCGTTGTTACCCTTAAGAACTAATTCCGTGAGCATGAATGCTACCTAGCTTTATTACATCTATCAAACCCGAACGCAATAAAATGAATGGGTATAATAATAAAATGAACTGCATTTATTTTGTATAAGGCATGCTTGTGTTTACAATTTATTGCCAAAGCGGATGTTATGTCCGATTATATTGAATATTCCAACAAACCTCGTCTTTCTCGCCCAGTGAGTTGCCATTCTCAAGTCGGTACCGCCTCGCAACCGCATCCAGAGGATTTCCAGCGTCGCCAGTGCCTGACAGCTGTAACAAATAATAATATAATTGTAAAAACGACCCCATCATCATAACTACCATATGCACGATATTTTTAAGGTTTTACAAGTCCACTTCTTACAAAACCTTCTTACAAGCCTTTCATCCGTTTTCTTTCTGTTCTGCGCTGTATATGTAAATCATAAAATGTTCATTTCCAATTTATATTATTATGGCGAATATTCCGACATTAAAAAGATGTAGTAAAAATAGAGTACAGAATTACAGACAGGTAAAATCTCTCATGGAACTCTAATAAACGTTTTATTAATCATATCAGCAATAAAAAGGTAAAATGCATTTTTAAAATAAATCTGCAAATGTGTTTCCTATCCGTTGCTAGTTATCTTATTATTATATAAGTTTATAGAGGTCTCGTCGAAGTTTCATGAAAAGTCATTCTAAAATAGAATTCTTTGTTAAAACTTACACAGCCGGAAAACATACAACTGGTAACAGTGAATCGGCTCCGTAAATGCCAAATATCAAAGAGAATGTGATATGACAAATAGGAAATATGCCATATGTTGTATATATGTTTATTTAGTAATAACCAATATTGTAGCACAAAGTTTAGTTGCGAACTCAAGCTGCGTTCATAAAGTTTCAGGACTAACTATGTATCTGTGAACGACTTCAGGTGGGACTCTTCTTTTAAGTTCTCAAAGGTGGGAGAACTATAGTTCGACTGGGTAGGTACCACCACCGTCGTCATAATCTGCCATAAAAGATTACTTGTGTTTCGGTTGGAGAGGTTCCGGCTACACTTTGAAGCGAGGCGACCATCTTAGTCCTCAGGAGTAGCAACGTATCTACGTTCGAGCTCAGATAGGATTTCGGTCGGGTTTGTGGTTGTACGGGAATGTCTATTGGCTGCGACTACTTAACATCAGGTGGTTTGTATGCTCATTTGCTACTCTTCTCACATAAAAAAGCGAGGTTGGTGCAGATGCTCGTGGGCGGCAGTGATCACTTATTGTCAGGTGGATTGCATGCTCGTTTATTACTTAAATTCCATTAAAAATCCTAAAGAATATCCGGGAAAATTATACATTGAATATACAATACCATGAATTAGTTTGAATAAAATTGAATACTTATTACTTTCCTCTATAAGTATATAGCAGCTCTCTCACAGACTCTTAATAGTCGAATTTGTTTTGCTAACGATATGTTTCGATACCTAAGCGTAATATATCAATGTTTTATAGTTCCACCAATAATTTTATGGTTCTTTTTCATACATACACCAGAGGGCCACTACAAAGATATCTACTTTATTTACACTCCTTTTCTTTTATTTTCAAAACAGTTATGTTACGTAAGATTATATCACTAAATTCCTACTCAGTGAAAGTACCTGTAATAAAAGGTGTTACGAGCTAGGCACATTAGCTCGGAAACCAAAAAAATGCTTTATTGAAATTGAATGTATTATGTATGAGTATATATTATCATATAATTTATTAGAGTAGGACATTATTCACAGTAGATGCTGAAATACTTTCGCGAACTTTTTGTTTACGAATAGATTGTTGGACCACCTGATGGTAAGTTTTTTTATATGAAAAGAGTAGCAAAAGAGCATGCAAACCACCTGATGTTACGTAGTCGCAGCCCATAGACATCCACGTACCACCACAAACACGACCGAACTCCTGTCTGGGCTCGAATGTAGATACGTTGCTACTCCTGAGGACAAAGATGGTTGCTTCAAAGTGTAGCCGGCAACCGCACTTCTCCAACCGAAACACAAGTAGTACTTTACGGTGAATTATGATGGCGGCGGTGTTACCTGCCCGGTCGAACTATAGTTCTCCCACCTTTAAACCTGATGGATATCGAAGGTTAATCTGATTGCTATGATTTTTTTTCATATATTTTTTATATTATTTACACCTCCTTTATTTTTTTTTGGTCTGGCTTAGAACTTCTATACCATAATGATAAAACTCATTATAAGCTTTTTTAAGTTTTTAATATCTACATATGTATGAACACCAGATAACATGATATCGTTTCTAGACAAAATTAGGTAAAGCCGTGTCAAAATCAGGTCAGGTACTAAGATAAAACACGAGATAAGATAAGAGATAGACACAAACAAAAACGAGTACCTAGTTTCGATTTCATGTAAATAAGCGAAATATGAGCGTGGGTTTACTTTGAAATTACAGATAGACACTCCAATTTCACTTTGTAAATATAAATTACGATAGAAGACAGTAATCAAAAATTTCAAAATAGGTGAATAGGTAGTATATATACATATAGGTCAAAATTCGACCCGTTGCATTAACTTTATTACAGATTTGGAATGTTGCCTACCTCTTTTATCGTCTTCCATCGTTCCGTATTTACTACGCCATAAAATGGTTCATTATTAAAGATGATGAGATAGATTCGAACAATGGATAAATCCGTTGTTTGATTAAATTCTTCGTATTTATAGTAGCGCTCGCACTTACAGTATATTAATAGTATCATAATATCGCAACAATTTATGATAGACTTTATTTAATTATGTCTATACTAATTTTTACCAGCGGCCTCGCTCGCGCTGCAGCCCGTGAATAAATATCAAAGAAAAAAAAATCTAATTTCAGTATTGTTTATAAGTGACACAACAAAATAACACGAAATACATATATAAATAAATCAAAACAGCTGAAGCTATAGTAAATAAGATATTAATATGAAGGCTTTAAAGTTGATTTTCAAATATTTTGACAAACTATCATGTCTGCCAAAATACTTTTTAAAAAAAATATATTTTTTAAATAGAATATGTATGTATGTAAGAATATATGTATAAACGGTAGAGTGGTTTTGGCGTGAAAGCGTAACAAAAAATTTACATTCAATTTATAATAGTTTGGAAGAATGAATATTGAAAAGTCAGAACTTATTCTTATTTATCTGCATATATATATATATGTTAATAATCTTGTAAGTATAGCCTTTGCATATCTATTGTTATCTCCTAATCTTCCTCGAATCGTCTAATGTTTGTCTACAAGTGTAAACTATTACCATCTCTTAATAGAACAGGAGTACTGTTTGTAGTTACGTTAAAGATATGTACGTTGCTACCCCAGAGGAATAAGTTTGAACGCCCTATATTGTTAACAAGTTTGCTTTACCACATCCTGCAAACCAAAACTCTGTAGCATACGCATTGTTACTAGGGAAGACATATAGGCGTGTTATATGGCTGTGTTTTGGATGTAATACTAAATATGGCAATAGGCTATTACATACATACAGAGCAATACTTAATCATAGGTACAAAATAAATAACTTCTTAGAATAAATTCAGCTAGATCTGAATTATAAATAAAAGTATGCATAATTAAAATTTGTCGGTCCATTGGTAGAGGTTAATGTTCGCCTGAGTCTGACATCTTGAATTTGGGACGAAATAAATGCCTGATCTGGGTATTCCGAACCTTGACCCCTGCTTATTGTATAATTATACTGACGGAGCTGAGGTTTATGTCTAGAAGTTAGATTTGATATTGCGAATGACACTTGTGACATTGCTATAACAAGGTTTCCATTTACGCGCCATGTCACGTTCTTCGTTCTATTTAAATTATACATTACACAAACACAACATAAAAATTTAATTTAGAGTATCTATAATTAGGTTGGGAACAAGGTGAGCTTGACGATCTTGTGATTGATTGTTTTAACAAAATTAAATTACCGACCAAGTCGAACTCTACGCGGAGTTTATATAACCTATCATTTATAAAACCCTGATTAATTGTCAACACATTAGTATAAGTTTCGTATGTGCACACATTGTCAGAGGTGTGTCCTCGAGTGATATTGATTGATTTATTTGGTCTAGACTAATGAAGCAATTAATATGCTCCGTAGACTCTTGTCACTAATTGTTCATCATTAGAACTAATGGCTGCTTCAGTTGTTTACTACTTTACGTACTACACACGACGTGTAGCAACCGTGAACTAGTTAGAAAGTAAACGAATTTGTTGTATTATATACCGTATATGTTGTCATGTAAACTCGTGGCATTGTTATTTTATTTTATTAAGAGTTCCATTCATTATTAGTCAGAATCTTTTTTATATTGTTTATATATCAAGGAATAATCCTTGAAATATAAAAAAGGAAATCGTGTCTGTACATTCTGTATACTGTATACACATAGATAATACTTATTGATCGATATTTTTTGTATTTGTATTGATGTGTATTTAATGATATAAAGGTATTCCACTTAATAAGTTGGAATAGATATCAACGCAAATACAAAAAAAAACAATAGGTATAAAAATATAAGAACTAAAACTCGTATTTGTATCTATCCAATTGGCTTTCAATGGAATCAATGGAAGTAATTAAACAACCTAGAACGTCACGAATATATCTCCCAAACAAAAGATAGATCAAACATAATATTATAACAGATTCATTCGCTGGTAACAAATTAAAACTCGTGACACGTGTCAGAGCATATCATGGGTTAACATTTGAATGGATAATTTTTCATGGAAGTGGACGCGTTGAGTGAATGTGAAAATTGAACAATACAGTCGGTATTGTTTGTTTATCATCGCAATTCATGGTACAATATGGTGTTGTCATAAAAATAATGCAGTCTTACTATATTTGTTCATCAAACGACAAGTTTAAAAAACATTTAAATACGTTTTTTTTTATTTCAGCCATTATTCACAACATATCGTGTATCTACAGAATTAAATTTGTCCAAAAATCCAAATTTATCTTTAAAATACATACATCATAATAGTAAAATCATGTTAATTCAAAAGAACAGATAGTTACGATAAATATTATCGCTTTACATAAAAAGTTTCAATAAAATTGTTAACATATTCTTCGAAGGATTTGTAGAGCAACATACCTCTATTATGTTGTGCTGCGAAACCGCACTGCGGTCTTTATTGATTATTGATAAGTTGTTTAAAATCACTTCATATGTCTTTTTTCCAAAAATAAGCCTGAATGTTTCAATGTATTAGAGTTCGTAACTTAATTGTGACACCATCGCCACACTTACGTTAGAAGCATATAAAGCTTTAAAGCATTTAGAACTAATAAAATTAACTTTCATATAAACGATTTCATATAAAATTAGTAGTTTGTGTTTTTGATTTATTCTGACAATGATAGGTTTATAAATATTAACGGATCCACATATTGCTATTACCACGTATTCCGTGTCATGTACGCTTGACTTGAACCATTGGTAGCAAAGCTTAGGATATATGTAACGATTGTTTCTAGATCTGAATTCTATTAAAGATTGCTTATACATTGAAGGAATTATTTGACCGGGAAAGAGTCCCGTTTGTCCATTTAATCTACCATGTAACAATATGTGTTTCGATTAGAGAGGTGTCGCCGGCTATATTAACTATATTATTTTTAGTAGCAACGTATCAAAGATGTATACATGGACTTGCAATAGACTTTGGCGATCACTGAGCACTGGCCTGTATGGCATTTTCCTATTGTATCGACTTTTATGTTGCGGTATACATATCAATGGAAAAGTAAATATTATGAATAGTAAAAGAAACATCCTAAATCGGTGATTATTTATTATAATCCGGTTTATTAACGATATGCGGTCTATTGTCGGAACGATTTGTCGCCGAGTTTTTATGTTTACACAAATTTCTTGACACACGTATATAACCTGCTCTTTTTGGAAATCTATTACAAGTAACTTATGGTTACTCGTATACTGGCTATTGAAAGAACTGATGTTAATACAATTTTCCTTTATGTAGAAATGGCTCTTGACTGAAATAGCCGCAATTAAGTTTCTGTTGAGTCGTGCAGTACTGAAGCCGCAGCGGAGTATCACTTGTGAGCAATAGCGTCGGTTTGATGGACAGTTGTAATTTTAGAAGGTAATTTTCCTTCACGCTTCTCAATACTGTGTTAAATGTGGTAGTATTTTTTTAATGGACTATTTATGGATTTCCATTAAAGACTCTTACTTTTACAGTTGCGCGTTTATTTATGTATAAGAAGGTTTCAGTGAAAAAGGGACGAATGTTTATATAGTAATATTGTGAAGACGAGACTTCATAATATTTGCGAGAGATTTACCATCACATTTACGTTTATTAACGCAAGCGATAATTAATTTCCAATCAAGTTCAATTGGACAGCCAGATCTGATCTGAGAGGCCAAATTCATGATCAAGAATTCGTTTATTTGGTCCTTAACGCTTATTTTGTTATATATTCAATGAATTTTTGAAAAAAAAAACGTGATTGAAATTGTAGTATATAAAAGTCTGTTATTATTTTTGTGCCATTTGAATACGAGACATCGAAAGCGATAAACACAAAAAAAACAAAACAAAAGTAGGCTCTTATGACAGCATATTTTATTATTCTCAAACTATAATATAAAATACTACGTAATGAAAACAATACAATAATAAAAATATTTCGGCATATGAAAAATTCGTAATTAAAGAGCCGACAAGTGATACTGCAAATAAATTTAATTAATGCCGCTCCGAACTTTTGAGCCTTCTATACAAAGCATTTTTTGTTCAGAATCTGAACATTTTAGCAAGTGTTAATTTCAAATCTCATTTATGAAAATATGACGATATTTTATATAATATTCATTTTTTCACTATTATTAAAGTGTTTTAAGATTTCTTTAATATTTGGACATATTTATGGTATTTTACTAAAATTGGTAATTATTAAAATCATTTTCATGATCGTTCGTTGCAAGCAAGCGTTGTTATGGTAAAGTAATAATTAAGTTTTTATCGATGTTATGGATATTTCGTAACCTCGATCAATGTTTACTAATAAAGAAAAGAATATGTTTTTGTTGAATACGATTTCTTACACAAAATCAAAACTGCTCGTATAATACAAAATCCTGAGCTAAATTTAAATTGTGTTTTTGCAACCATGTAAATAAAAAAAAATTAAGCGCGACTTTAAAATTTATGTGTTTATTTGCAAGGTGATAAAACGTATAAAATATTTTATATGGCATTTGCCGCCCACGGATAAAATTCTAATTAGAACAATAGTTTTACCTTAAGACTAAGTCGATTAACATGGAGTATTTCAAATAGTGGAGGTGACCTTACCCTTCAAATGTGAACAAGGCGGAGCTATACTGCGTACCGTCAAGGGGAATGTCAAAAGATCTACTACCTTTAAGCAGAGGAACTCATGCATAAAAAGCGCGTAATTATCTTATAAAATTTGAAGCTATACCTGTTCAACGGAGCCATACTGTCGGCGCGAGAACACTCCTCGCCTGGAGATTAGCTCGCTCGCTGATGAACTGCAAACAAATGAAACCACACTGTAAATTGCATTAAACAATCAGATATAGCTCTATACACAAAATAAATTGTATTCAAATAAATTATCTTATTAAGTAAAATAAAATACATCTTTCTGTAAGTGTACGTTGTATTAATTAATGTCCTGCTTAATGTACAACGTCAATTCAACGTCAATTCTATTAAAAGCTTCTAGGTTACTAACTAAGCAAGCAAAGGCTTATAATACCAAAGTTACAGGTCTCTTAAATTCAGCTTCGTTCAAATGTCCATAGCACACAATTTGGCTGGACGGTTCCCATATCATTTGCATAAACATCTCCAACCTAGATTAGATCTTTAATGACATCCAGCTAATGAAACCGCTGGGTAAAATAACTGATGTCCTACGTGATAATCATATGGTTGCAAAAGTAGTGCAATAGGTAAGTGTAGTCCAGGTCAAGCATAGTATATATTTATGGAAGCTTGTCTACAATATTATTCAAGCAAATAAATACGACCTTGACGAGCCGCATGGTGCACCAGTAACTATACCTGTCTGAGACACATAGAGCTCCGGATTCGATCATATGAAGGATGTATTTACATTTCAGTTTTGTGTCTGGGTGTTGGTGTCGGTGTAATTCTCTTGTATGTGCTCATGACACTCACGACACAGGGAATCTTAGTGTTATATAAGCTTGTTTAGGAGTTAAATGTTTGTATTGTGACCGAAATATAGGTACCGAGACATTTCGATTTTATCGATGTAAATGTAGTTCTAAGGTCAGTTTTCCAATTATCTGGACGAAGTCCTTGAAAGTACCTTGCGTGTTTCGTTCATAACGTACCTTTATCTACGACTTTATTCTTATTTGAATTAT
Source organism: Phocides pigmalion okeechobee (assembly GCA_018251015.1). Lineage (NCBI taxonomy): Eukaryota > Metazoa > Arthropoda > Insecta > Lepidoptera > Hesperiidae > Phocides > Phocides pigmalion. The sequence continues at coordinate 4,398 of DWON01003712.1, read as the reverse complement.
AATGTAATGATTGAAACAATAACCTTTTTTGATAGAAATTATTTATAGAGCCATAAATATATGAAAGACGTTTTTATCTTTTATTGAAGTATAAGCATGTATAATGATTACAAAAATGAATCGTTTATTTTGTTTTGTCATTGTTATATTTCTTACGGTTGATCAATTTGAAGTAGGTATAAAATTTACTAAAAGAATCACGGTGCCGTGTTTTTCCCAGTATTTCCAATTACCGTAATAGGCAACCCAGCTAATGGCAAATTAGTAGATCTTGAAACATCTAACACATATCATATCCTCATAAAATTGTCTATATTTGTTAAATTTTAATTGTAGATGTTTAAGTAATAAATTAATTGTGAAGTCTATAAATATGAACTGAAACGAAGCTCTAAAATATCTTTAACACACGTATAGTATTGTTTCAGTATATATCAAAGTGGGAAGGAAGTCCTATAATAGCTAAATATAAAATAACTTTCCTATAAATATCTTGACATTGTGACGGACAGAAATGTTACGTATAATTATAGTCGATCATGATACACCTGCAACCTACAATTAATATTAATCCGTGACCGTACGTGGTGCTAACATGCTGAACGGTGTGCAGTGAGGCGTAAAGGCCTTGTAAAGGGTGCCCTATAAATGCCACATACTTAAGAAAGATTTTTTTTTTCATGTTCAGAAAAAATATGAGTATGCGGCCATCTGAAGTTTTACTGATATTCCCGCTTCTGTAACCAGTCACAAATAAGACATTTTGATTTCACATACTTCAATGTTTTTATGAGAGAATAATAGGCAAAGCCTATGCGTATATCTATTTATGCTTATTATGCTTATTATGCTTATATATCTATATATCTACATACCGTTGATTAAAAAAAGGTTTTCTTCAATCAACGTATATGTAACCTAAATAAAATATGTAACCAAGACTTGGAATGTCCTTATAAGCATTTTTAGTTTCTTTCTACCGAAATCTGAGCACGGGCTTCGTTTACGGCAGCGGCAAATGCCATCGGAATAGAAATTACGGGATTACAATCTTATAGTAATATGTCTGAGTACGTCTAAAAATTCTGAGGTTGGAAATAACAGTACGTAACTGGCATAAGTGTTTCGAGATGTGATTATACAGCAATTCTAGACAACATTCTAGACAATTGGTATTGAAAATGTATTAAGTAATATAATAAGGGGAATACGCATATTTTGAAAGTATGTCACTTACAGTAAAGTTTTTGTAGTAGATGAGTTTCGATTTTGTTGACTTTAGACCAGACAGGTATCCCCAGCATCTGTGTGCAAAGGTGGTTTGAACGTGATGAACTGTTCGGGACTCAGCTTTACGTAAAATTACGAACATGTAGAAACTTAACTAGTTACGAAAATACTGTGATATCAAGCGGAATACTGGGGACTTATTAAATTTTCTGTTATAATAAAAGGAAATTAATTTTAGATATCAAAAGCACCATTGTTTGTTTAGATATAATCCAATTAGTTACACTGAGAATTAAAGCTTGTAGATCTATTGTTAGTGAAATTTATCTAAGCTAAAACGGACTTCGAGGTTATATTACAGATTGTGTCCTTTTTAGGCATTTTTTGTTGTTGTTTAAAGACTGGCCAATGTGAGGTACTGGGCAGGTATAGGCTCCTGGTAACTCCTCGTTTCGCTTGTAGGTATTGTACATGGCAACCGCAGCTCACCAACCAGAAAAGAGCTACTTTAGAGAGGAATATGTTGGAGGTGGTGGTTATCCTTCCTTAAAAAATTGAAATTAGCTCTCTCAGATAACGAACAGATTTTTTGAAGGAGTTCCTTATGTCCGAATTCAATATCATTTTATCATTTATAGTCATCACTTATACATTTTATGTACCTATAACGATTTTAATTATTTATTTGTTCAAATTTCACATTTGTAAATTATTTTATTTATTATAGTCAGGATTTTTATGACTCTTAATGACTTACAGCGGCTACGTTATTAAATGCTCAATCGAGGAAAGAAATGAAAAATATTCTCTCTGCCGGACTTAGCTGAATTAGAGTGCCTACGCTGATGGAATAAATTCGATTTGGGAATTTAAAATATTTTCACGAGACTGCCTTACCTACAACCTTAGCTGTACCTTGACCCTCATAATGTTTGTAAAAATCGATATTTTCGATTTAGTTAAAGCTCTTAATACAATACAATTTACAGAATTTAAATTGATACCTTTTTCGTAGACGGTATACCATAAAACCCAACTTTTAAAGTAATTGGATTTTACTGAAGGTGTTCAATATTTATTTTATAAAACATTTAGTAAGTTTTAGGAAATTTATATCGCTTTACTTTTGTAGAGTATCGTATCATCATCATCAAGTATATTTATCGCGATAAATATACATACATTCGATAAAAGCGTAAATAAATTAATATAAACTGTGTTAGTTATTATTTCTACCGAAACCAAAAAAGTTATAAATACATTTTAAAATCTGAAATTGTTTGATATATGATATAAAAATCTACAACGTGATAGATTTATCAAGACTTTCTTGCTAAGCTATCAACATTATTCTTGAAAATTTTCCAATAATTTGGAGAGCTACCCCCTGAACTTACACAAAGAAGCAGCCCTTGTCCTCAACGGATGACTCTCGACACTACTCAAATTCAACATGGACGCTTTCACTTAAGATGATGTGGCGCACGGCCGACAACGACGATCTTAAAGTCGAAAATGTTGAAGAACCTCTGACATTAAACTCTCAAATATTGTTGAGAATTGTTGACTCAAAAAATGAGTGCGTGTAACTTTTGCGCGTTGTTTAAGTATAACTTTTATAACGTTATAAAAGATTATCACTTATATTCATCATTATATTTGTAGCTTAATAACTTATATACATAAATAACTGTAGATTATAGCCTTAGGCTGTAATCTACAGTTATTATTTTATCGCGGAATAAATACATTTTATAAATATAAAACTGAAATTTAGTTTTGTTACGGCTACGAAACATGAAACTGGGTTGAAATTTTAGCATAAAATTAATGTATCGTGGGTATCCGTCATATATTAAAAATGTTATGGAAATATTACGATTACATAAAAAACTACATAATAAATCAATCTATGTTTAGGATAACACATGCATATATTATGTACACACCGTCTCGTCACTAAACAGATTTCATTTACTAAGCCTGTTATTACAACAATCTAACAAAGTATGATACTGGTTTTGTAAAATCATGCCGACTCTGATATTCTAGAAATTAAAATGTCCCTTCAGAAAGGTGTAGCTTATTATAAATTCTACTTAAAGATTTGGCACCACTTTTTGTTCTACTAAATTCAGGTATGATTACGTATGAGTTGTATTTTTTGCACAAGATTATTTAGTAAAAAAGCTTTTAAAGAACACGTCAAGCACATACCTCCAGAAGTTTGAACTAGGTTAAACGATCGAAACGCTCGTTCGTTGTGTTAAATATCAGTAAACGGTTATATTAATAAATATTTTTCAGGCGAAGTGTGTGTGTCTATATATTATTAGAGCGCAAGTTCGAAGAGCAATCATACTAATCCATTTGCGAACGGAAATTAGCTTTCCGCCCTGTCAATTTATTGAAGCATAACTGTCCGCTTGTAGTTTCGTCCGAGTGCACTCTTTGTACGGTTTTTTCGTTTTTATAGATGCGGATATCCCAAATATATTTCGGATAAAATATAGCCTATATTTATCCACATAAAGTTTTAGGTTTGCGTGATATTTCTTTTAAAATCGGATAAGAACTTCACAATATCTTTGATAAATGGATAGGCACGTTTTTAAGTTCAAATTTAAAAGAGATTTAAAGAGGCAAATAAGTGCATGGATCTGGAAAATATCAGTAACTTTGAAATTATACATACACATTTTAGATCCATTTTCTATTTGTAGATTTCCAAGTATTAAGATTTTACTTAACTAAGTAAGTAAATTAAGCTGTTTAAAGAATCGTACATCACTTCATTTATATCAATATTTTGTAATTGTATTTATTCTCTCACAAAAATCTCAGTTTATTTACGTAATTAATTAATTTTAAAGTTATTTATTGTTTAATATGAATTTATTTGAATATTATATTATTTAATATGAATTTACTTCGGATAATTTTCAAGAAGGTCTGACTCCTGTGAAAGTTTTGAACATAACAATTGAACTTTTAAAAGCTTATTGACACGAGTTATGACTTTCGAAAACTCGTCGGCTTTTTAGGAGAGTTTCACAACCAAATTCAGAAGAACGTTCCGATGACAAGTACATAGCGGTAAAGTTTACAAATAATTATTAAAGTTTGCAAATCAATTGAGTATAGAATGAGATTTACTAGCACGGATGA
>DWON01003711.1:0-17526 GCA_018251015.1 Phocides pigmalion okeechobee | reverse complement strand
GAGGACTAAGATGGTCGCCTCCAATAATGTGTATCCGACAACCACACCTCCCCAACTGAAACACAATACATGAAGAATATGTTGCTTTACGGCGGGTTATGAGGGTGGCTGTGGTGCCGACCCGGGCGAGCTCTAACGGCTCTACCACCTTTTGGATGTTAAATAATACAAACCCTTTTTGAAATACCACCATAAAGAGTATATTCGAGTATCCCATTCTCAACATTCTGGAGTCCTATAAAAATGAAGCCTGTCGTATGCCGTCGAGAGGGCACCGAGCTAGTGAACATCAGTTGCGTTCATTTCAAGATCCTGCTATGTCTACAAAAAGGCAACCGAGAAGAGTGGGTCGAAATCTCATATAACCTGGAATTGCTCCCATAATACCGAGTACCTTTGGAAGGGTTTCCCTCCGAGACAAAAAAGACAAAAACGGGTTGAAGATGGTGCTATTATAATACTAAATTCTAAACATCGGCAATCAAAAATCGTTAATCGTGAATACCCGGTACATAATAAAAAGGTGCTACTAAAGTCTAGTCACCAATGGCTTGCGTACATTTAAATATTTTTGTTTGAAACATTCAACAAATCTCGTCGATTACTCCAGGTGTTGACTTTACCGGTTATTATTACGTAAGCCAAAGCGTAGTCGAAGGCATTGGACCTGAGAAACAATAGCTCGCCATTGTACAGTCTATGACTACTTGACCTGCAGGATGCAAGCCACCGAGCGAAGCGGAACGAATAAATTCGAAAACCAAACAAAAAAATAAAAAGTTCTTTTGTGTTTTTTAAAAAGAATTGCTCTCTTTATTTCGAAGTAGAAAACAAAACATGAATCAGAATGTTTGAATGCAAATATAAATGATTGTTAAAAAAATTTGCTGGAAAAGTCCTTTCTTTATGATATTGTTTTTGCGTTATTTCATTGTTTTTTGTGTAATTAAAGTCGAGAATGGCGTATAGATTGTTGAGTGTAACTCGATGAGTTAAATTGTATCCTCATGTCTTATTCACTGTTTTATATCTTTCCACATCGATATTATCATACAAAAGAGTAGAATGACTAACCAATTCAAAGCCAAAGATCAACATATGGCCGAATGTGATGAAATTAGAATTCTGAATTTTTGCAAATATATTCTTTATATAACGTTAGTGAACACTAAGAAAGAAAGTTTGAAAATTCCAACTCTGGGGGTATAAAACCATGTATGATTGATATTCCTTTTATAGATTTTCGTAACATGTATGGTAAGCAAAGTTGTGTATAAAAGTTAATTTCACATAATTGATACCTTTTAAAAAGTAGTAATTCCATTTTTAGAAAAACATTTAGAAATATTTTTTTTTTATTGTAAATGAGTAAGAAACGGATATGCGAGTCACCTGATGTCAAGTGGTCACTGCAGCCCATGGACAACTAAGTCCAATCTCAAATAGAACAGAAGTTCTATTTAAGGATGGACGCGGATGCGTTCATACTCTTGGGGACTAAGATGGTCGCCTCCAATAATGTGTATCCGGCAACCACACCTCCCTTACCGAAACACAATACATGAAGAACATGTCGCTTTACAGCGGGTTATGAGGGAGGCCGTGGTGCCGCCCCAGGCGAGCTCTAACGGCTCTACCACCTTTAATTTTTTTATTAAGTACGCATATTATAATATGCGACGTATTTTTACTGTTTAGATATTACAAATGGGTCTTACGAGTATGTAAGGCTACGGGTAGAAATAAGATCAAATATCGTGACACTTTTGACATAGCAAATCAGTGTCTTCTGCTTCCAATACTGTATCAAATTTAGTGACATTGTTAGTAAAAATGACTGACCAGTTTATTTAGACCCTTATTATATGAAATCGAAGAATAAAGGTTTTATTAGACATCTCATTTCCACATATATTTGAAGGTACTTTATACGTTCTAAGTCATTCTGAAATTATTATTATAAAGATATATTGCGATTTCATATCTTTTTTAAATTCTATGATCAAAACAGAGCAAATAGTTCCTATACAAAAATCATTAATCCCCATCAATATTTATTTATAAGTATAACGACCAGGAAAATAAACTTTATCCACAGTTTTTGAGGACCTTTGAACTTAAAATTGGGTCACCAGGCTTTTCATTTTTATTAGAGTCATTTGAAAACAAACTCAGAATTTCCTCTTCGCCCGACTATGAAATTTACTGGGTTCTAAATGATTTAGATTTTCCAGCGTAGTTAAAAACTCTAAAGTTTTCTTTCGATTTAAAATTCAGTATCCGGTAGTACTTGAGTAATATTCAGAAAGTTCTATGTTTTCCCACATTGTTCGCAGGCCTTTAAGGGGGAACGATAAACTTTTGCAATTAAGTTTGTTTGCGTTTAGGTGTTGCGTTGTGAACTCACCTGAAGTTCACACATTTTGTGATAAGCTTTCATATCGAGTTTGTGTTTGGATAGTTTGGGAAAACTTTGTTTCTAAAGTTTTGCTTAGAAGATATAAGATAATGTTTGTATGTACACTTACTCGTACTACTAATATATGTAAGTGAAACGTTGTCCCTTTGTTTATTTTCTTGTATATAACGCAAGATGTGTTTGGATTATCAAATTTGGTTTATATTTACTTTAGAAGAGTAACAAATGCCTGTATGCGACCACCAGTAGGTACTAGGAAGTCCACATCTAAACTCACTGAGACCTAAAGTTCAATTCGAGGTTGTATGCGTAGTTATTTCTGAAGCCTAAAATGGTTACAAGTATTACCAGCAGGCGTCTTTTCAATCAATAAACAATAATTTAACATATCAGAATGTCTTGGTATCTGCAAAAAAGCGAGGTATAAAAGAAAAATAATAAGCGTCATTACCAACAGATACTGTTCCATTGCTCGACATGGGTTACTCTAAGAACGAAGGGTAACAAAGGGGCGCACCCACATGCTGGTCAAGTGTGGCTTCGTTGAGTTCATTCGCCTTTTGATAAAATTATAGGGAATTCTAAGGAATGTCAAATCCAGAATGATGTTTGCTTAACCATTAAATTATTAAAAATGTTCATGTATCTGAACTGAAAAAGTATCAATTTGAATTTTTTGATAAAGTGGCTGGTTCATGTCAGTTCCATACACAATTTTTTTTATTGTTAAAACCCTTAAAATAATAATAGTAATCAAATTTTGTTGCCTTTAAATTACACAGAATAACATAGATTGAAAATAACAACTTAATAATTTATATAGGGCAATAGGATGTGACTCGGCTTTTGCTGACAAAGATTGTAATCTTGTATAGCGCTGATTTTCAGTCACTCCTTTCTCCCTATGGAGTTAGGCGAGAGAAAGAGTCTCGGGTTCCCCTATTACCGAGCCATAATTTTAATGATTACAACCTCTAAAGTGTACCCAAAGACTATCTATTTCAATTAACTGTCTATTTCATATTCTGTATGTATCTCAACTGTTTTATCTGTGAAAGTGAAAGGGTTGAAATCGGAACATAAAGACAAAGTTTCAGTGGGTCTAGAAATATGTGAAAAATTTCAAATTGCAACTTTTGGCTCTTCCGTCTTAAAAGATTGCCGACCCCGGGTTTAACCTATTCTAATTCTGAGAGCAGACTCGTGCCGATCAGTGCGACAGAAATAGATAGTGGTGATGATGACGCAGAAGAAATATTTTTAATTACCAACAGTATATATGGATAGGTGGTGGAACTATAGTTGGACCAGGAAGCTATCACCGTCTTGAAAATCCCCCGTGAAGCAATTTGTATTTCGGTTGGAGAAGCACGGTTGCCAGCTATACTTACTTGAGATAAGTTCACCCTATTTGAAGCTGTATGCTGATGTCCATGGACTGCAGTTACTACTTAGCGTCAGCTAACGTGTACACTCGTTTGTTACTTTTCACCCCTACAAAATAAATTCATAAAGTTTTTTTTTTTAATATTCATAGTTTTACAGACGAATTCATTAGTTCGAATATTCAGTCAAATAAAACGAACTTCATAAATGAAAAACCCAATTGAGTAGGAAAAATAGTTAAATGCGGACTTTTAAAGCGCTGAGTACTGCAGGATTTGTTGATAGCTCTAGAAATGTGAGTCAAGTACACTGACACAGAATGCGGAAAATACTATTCTAGGGCATTCATTAATATTAAAGAGGAACTGAGGTTTATACTAAAGTCGTTGAGATACTTTACAGACCCGTTTACAAAACTCAAATATTTTTCCACTCTTACATTTCTGTACACTTAATAAATGTAAAGAAATATTATAAAATACATTAACTCAGTACATTTAAATATTACACGATATAAATGTCTCTTTTAAATACCTAATTTTATAGAAGTGCGATGAAAATCTATCTTAAGGGATTTTACATTCAAACAATCAGTTTCAAGAATATCGTTGGAGGTTATCCGGGTTTAAACGAAGCTAATCCACTGCTGACAAATAGTCACCTATATATGTACAACATATATATTTATGCACAAGTGTTGTACTCTGGTAAGTCTTGTACCGAAAAGCGTTGAATAACGTGCGACCAGAATCGGATGACCCCTCAACGCTGTCTGATAACTTTTCCGTCAATGAATTATTCAAAAATCTTTCACGCTCAGGGTATCTCATTTGTCTGGTTCCTGGAAACCCTTAATGCTCCCTTCGGGGAAAGGGCCCCTCTCGTACATGCTCTGTTGCTATGGCAACCGCGTGTTATTGGCTCCCCACAGCTATTCCAACGATACCTCCGAAATATACGTAGATAGATGTAGCGAGACCTTGTTTCCGACAATGATATGCTCCCCATTTCGTTCTCGTTTTACTTATGATCTGAGTTGAATGGACGCACTTGAAAAGAAAATATTCTGCGAGCCAACTGCATGAGTGATTACCTACCGTATTTATAAACACACGGCACGATCCTTTGATTTATGAAGTACATAGATACCTATATGAAAACATTGTTTCCCCAATCAAAAGATGTCCCCCACTTTGGTAATGTTTCTGAATAGTGTTGTATCTCTGTCTACTCCTAAATTATTTCAGAAAATTTATATATTTTCCACCATTTGTCTGACATGAACCAGCCACTTTATCAAGAAATTCAAATTGATACTTTGTCAGTTGTCAGGAACTGGAGAGCCAATACCTTTCATTCGAAAGAGCCACATGCGGCTCGCGAGCCGCAGGTTGGTGACCCCTAGGTTAGACCTTAATCAACCACGATGGTCAAGTACAGATTGGGATTCAGAGCAGTTCTATACTTCTTTGAAGATTTTATAGAAGGAACCCAAAAAACAAATACGAACTAGACGTAGGGTAGATCGATTAATCTACTATTTACATCTGTCAGGAATTTCCCCCGCCACCGCAGTTTCGCCGTGACAAAAATAAAAAATCGTTAATCGTGAGTACCCGGTACATAGTAAAAATGAGAATTATGAAGCTATGAATTCGAACTATTTACCCCGGTACAAAATTATTAGACAAATGTAAAATGCAAGAATACTTAGTATAATTTAAGAATTATGTTAGAGGTTAAAGTACGTATATTGCGATACCTATAAAATATTAGAAAACTATGATTCATAGTTTCCAATAGATTAACCACCCTAAAAAGGGTCGCTTCTAATTATTTAATACCTACGTGATATTGAGTACTAAGGCCTTAGTCGTTAGAAAGTTTCCCTATAAATCATAGCTATTTGAATAAGCAAATTAAAGTGTAGTTTGGAGCCAGGTAGCGTAGACGAACCGTTGCCTACAGCGGGCACTATATAGACAGAATACACTCACCAACAGACAGTGGCAGATTAGAGAAATTACTTATTCGTGCAGTTAATATTAATATTTTGTACCAGATTCTCGTGAATTCGTCTGCATTGTTTAATATATTAATACAACACTGCTTGCAAGACTGGCAATGGCAAGAATGCTTAACGTGCAGTGCTTAGAAAATCGTATTTTCTTAAAAGTTGTTTTAAATTTACTAGTTTTAAGTATATTTATCGAGTTTATCTAATAGATATCTTCACTTGATATTTTTTTGGATAAGAACCAAGTTTATAAAAAGTAACTATCGTAACGAGATGCATGTACCACGGAAACCCTCTATGATTTTATTTACAATGACGATGTTATAGTATAGTTCAGAATAGTATAGTATATTTGATAAGTAATATATTTAATAAAGGTTTTTATGCATATATTTTAGTTCATATATGAATTATGCTTCCTAACCTTATAGTGCTACACTAGGAATCTCTATGTCGGTGATCCAAAGGATAGATAAAACCAAAAACACCCGAACCCAAAACTGAAATTTAAATTCATAATTTAGATGTCCGGACGGGAATCGAACCCACTGTCAATTGCATATCAGACCGGTGTGGTTAACGATTGATCACGCAAGATTAAATACTTAAAATATAAAAAAAAATATTTTTTTATATGAGAAGAGAGCAAATAAGCTTGTAAGTTACTTTATGTTTATTTGTTTATTTATTTAATAGTTAAGTAGATACTGTTGCAATAAGGTCCAACGTCGGTGCATTGCGACTTTTGAGCACTAAGGTAGTCGCCTCGGCTCTAAGCATAGTGGGTAAGATCGCTTATAAGTGTAAACGATTGGAGGTCGATTTTACGTATCTACTCACACACGCTCTTCCTCTAGAAAAGGGATCACCAAAGTTACAATAGATAAAACTTGGTAGGAAGACTAAATTTCATTCGTTAAGCGTCTTTATGACACAGACTTTTTTATGTCAGAAGAGCAACAAACGAGGATGCAAACCACCTGATGTTAAGTAATAGAAGCCCATAGACATCCACGTACAACCACAAACACGATTAAAATCCTATTTGAGCTTGAACGTAGATGTGTTGCCACTCCTGAGGACTAAGATGGTCGCCTCGCTTAAAAAATGTAGCCGGCAACCGCACCTCTCCAACCCAAACACAAGTACCTCCCGGGTTGAACTGTAGTTCTCCCACCTTTCGACTAACTAGAGAACGCGATCAATCTACCTTGAGGGTGCAATTTTGGCGTACAGTTAGCTCAATGGACATAAGTGTACATAAAATTACGAGTGGTACGTCTGTGGTGTAATGACATTTTTACAATCTGTAAATTAAAAAATAAATAAATGTCCTGTTCATTCTTATTGCGTGTACCCATATGAAGTTTATTTCACACAAAAGCTGCAATCCCGTTGTCCTAGATTTCGAATATTAAAGTATAAAGCCAGCTTCGTACAGTATGTGCAAGGAAATTTATCTCAACACAGTGAATTCCGCCAGACGCCGGCCTCCACATCCGCGTCCATCCTCAAAATAGAACTTCTGTTCTATTTGAGATTGGACGTGGTTGTCCAAGGGCTGCAGTGAGCACTTAACATCAGGTGGCCTGCATGCCCATGTCTTACTCTATCACAATAAAAAAAAACATAGGGAACGAATTTTCTCCTGAAGTACTTCCCAAGAAAAACCGCAAAACGTGAGAAATGTAGAGAAGATTTGTTCTTGAGGTATTCATCGACCATTATTTCCAGCCACCAGCTTTTCAAAAAAGGTGCAAAGAGTGCTCTTCTTCAAAACCGCCGATGCATAGGCGACTACGTCGATGTTGCAAATGTTCTTAGGTTACAGATACTAATTTCCATTAGGCAACCCTTTTCGCTGGGTTAATTTATATAAAATAACAAGACACTCTAACTAGGTACGAGTACTAACATAAAATATGTAAAAAAGAAATAAATTTATCAAGGTAAAAGGCATTATTTACGCTAATTTTCCAACTCAATTGAAGTCGTTTCTGCATGGCAGAAGTAACGGAAATAGCGATAAAAGCGTATTCTTGTTACGTTAAATCAGCCTGATTAGCTCTTTGTATCAATCTCAATGATACAGCCACGTCAAGGCAGTTTGAACCTTATTACGCCAGGAATAAGTCTAATTTCGCTTGCGGGTAGTAAAGACAAAGACAAGTTAGGCGCAATGTTTAACATGCTTGATAGAAAAGCGCAGTTAATGAAAGAATGAATACTGGACGTCCCTTTCCTTTCTGTTCCAGTTTTCTTTAATAAAGTAGAAATAATAGATCTAAACTGGAGAAGTACCATCATGGCCATCACAACCTGCCGTGAAACTATTTTTATGTGCCGCTACTATATCAGTGTGCTTTCCTTCTGTCGTTGATAACTGTGACACAATCTGTCCAGAACTTTTTTATCATGAACAGATATATAGATAGATGCAACGTAGGACATTCTTTTATAATATTTAGATATAATAAAATGTATTTAAATTTTATTGTGTTGTTTATAAAGATTCCTTTTGCAGCGGTGATGCTCTCGCAACGACTCTATCCGCTTTGTATGGAAAGCTGCTCGTCGTGATGGGCGTCGCCTTTCCCATGGCCGAAGTCATCTCTACCTACATTCCACCGTCGTTTTATGAGGTTAGTGGCGAACATTTTTGCTAGAGTAAATAGTAGTTACGCAGCAGTATAAGACAATACATTAGTGACTGAATCGATCGTAAAAACTGTGTACACTTCCGTAAATTTCCAGTATGGATACATAAAAATATATTGATTTGGTCTTTAAAAACGATAGTAGATGTCGCAATTGCTTATTATTTTTAGCTTGTAATTTCTTGGAAATATTTTTAAAGTCTATGATTTTAAGATAATATTATCGTGGAATTTATACATTTTGCTATATATCGAACCGAAGTTTAAACTCAAAAAACAGGTTAGCCGTGCAACTAAGTGAGTACACCCTTTAACTTTAGAACTTGGGAGTAGAAAAAAAAAATTAAAACTTATGTGGTATAAAACGTTGAAAACTCTCAACGAAAGTAACTTTAGGATATTTTCGATGACTTTATTCTTACTATAGCACTGTATTGTATGTTCCCTTGGCAGATTTTAATTTAATATTTGTTACAGGGATTCTACTTGTACCTCTACATCGGCAGTATGGTGTTCTTATTATACATGTACGCGGCTCTATTGAGGGACAGGTCTCGCTCTGCAGCTGACAAAACCGTCGTGGCCAGTGAGTTACCACATTCATTAAAAGCATGTGAATATAAAGAAGTGAAGCGTCGAGCGTGTAATATTGAACGACATTGCGGTACTAACGATTTTGAGGGCAAAAAACTGAAAACATCATCCATTTTTGTGTTTATTTTTCGTTCCTGTTTCGTTTAATTCAAGGGAGCGATGAACCGACGCCTTTGAGATTTGTCTACCTTGTGTATATAAATGTGATTTTATTATGAATTATTAGTCAGCAGATGTCCATCAGATGCAAAAATGATGAAAAGTAATAATTTTTAAACAAGTAATTATTATTAAATATATCTAAATATGAACTGAAATAACTTAAAACAGTTTAGTTAATATAATAATATTAACTTTTCTTTTTATTGTTATTGTAATAATACGTTACGTCAATAATTTTAATAATGATTATTATTGATGTTTAATTTTACTTAAAATAATCTAATCCAGTATTTATACATATGAAGTAAAATATTGATTATCTAATTATAAGTATCAATTTGATCACTCCTTTCTCAGCATTAGTCATATTAGTTAAATAGCCGTTATCCTAATCATGTTATATTTTATCAACTATGGTTGGCGTGAATTAATTTCACTTGAAAATGGAAATAGGTTTAAGGGAACAATGCTTTTCAGCCGTTATTAGATGCGGGCTTGAAAGTTTGTCGAGGAAGTAATGCGGTAGAGAAAATTCGTCGCGTCCTTTGTCTGCCTTTGCTCTACGAAAGTAGACTTCGTTAATTAGTTTAGCTCAACTATGTCTTGTAAATTGTATGCTTGAAAAAATATTTGATATTTGAAAATGAAACTTTCTTTCAGCAGTAAAAGTTATAATATGAAAATAATATTTTTATCAAATTTTATTACTACTCGTAGTTCTGTAGTTTTTAGATCTTTGATCAATTAACTCGAAGATAGTCAGACAATCTCTACAAATTGGATGTTATTTCAAAAATAGTTATTTCAAAAATAGTATCAGGCGTTAGTTTGCAGAAATCCATGCTATTAAGTTGTTGTTAAAAACTTGAAGTAGTTTTTAACAACAACTTAACTATTATTGCAAAGAAGACGGCAGAAGACGAAGAGGCCGATGCTGATGGACTGAAACGGTAAAAGAAATTACAGGACTGATGCTCTAAGGCAAGCGGAAAACAGGGTGACTAGAAGGCAGCTTGTCAGCTTCTCGACCGGAGTTTACCACATTAGGCATGACTTCCAGCAATGAAGAACACCAGGAAGAAGAAAAGAAGTAGTTATTCTCCGCAGACATTTTCATTGCAGAAGATTAATTTGATTCTATATTATATAATTCTTCATCGTCACATTTATTTCTAATGTGAAGTAATTCTTCAATTTAGGTGGAAAATTGTGGCTGCTGCTAAGTGAACAGACAATATTTGAGGCGACTATCTTAGTCTTTAAGAGTAGAAATGTATTTAAACAAGTCTGTTTAAAGGGGGATCCCTCGAGGTTCTAATAAGGCCTACCATTCTCGTGCATCACGAGAGCTATTAGGACCATAAGGTATGAGTAGGGTATGAGTAGTATTTTATTCGTGATAACTTCTCATGGAATTCCTCTTGTATGACACATTCTTCTTCTTCTTCGTGTCGGCATGAATGGTATTAAAGGGAGGTGCGGTTAAGGACTTAATTACAGAGGATTAGTACGGGGTGAGGGGAGTAAGAGGATAAGTGGAAGAAAGTCATGTCGTAGTGGAAAGATTGATCAATCAGCGTAGGTGGGCGAAGGCTGATTGTTCAGGGTGCGCCGGGCGAACATGTAACGTCGCGCCACTCGAGGAGGCTATTTCCACGCACCCCTATGACACATTAAATCATCACTACCAAACAGGCATGCCATCCGCCTTACACGGTTGCTACTTGACTTACATAAAAATAGCCATTTAGTTTATCCGATTTTGCCATGCTGTTTTTTTATTTAAGTAAGTTCAAATATCCAACAATCTGATCTATTTGCAGTGCGGTGGATATGGGTCCAAAACTTTAGGGATCCGCAATGTTTAACTGAATTTGAAAGTGAAATTCCGAACCGAAAGCGTAGTTTGTTGCAACTTGTTCGTACTGTTCACTTTATGCGGTCTAATTAAGTATATGCATACCTAAAATGTTTTGGGTAACGAAATATTTAAAATGCGTATGAAGAGTTTGCAGTTATGCAATTTGTACAGCTCTCTTAGTTTAATTATTTATAAATATTTATGTAATATACATACATATAGTGATATAAGATTAATAATTTGATTTGTAAGTAAAGTTATATAACTCCAAATTAAGAAGCATACCTATTGCAATCGAGGATTTTCTTTATGTGATCGTTCTTTGAGTTTTATATAACATTCCTAATGTTTTAACATTATGTTTATAATGTTCTAAATATTAAATGACATAAGTTAACCCTTCATGTTTCCTTTTCTAGATGGAATTATCGATAAAATTATTGCCACTTTTATAGTCTTTTTTTAAGGAATGTTAACAGAAAACTACGTGCAACAAAAATATTTTTAATGGAAACTCCTTGATAGGTATGTTATTTACAGGAAACTGTTCTAAGAAGATATAAATAAATAAAGTTAATATGATTAATAGGCTGATAATTAGCATTTTATTTTCGGGTTCAATACCGGTAAGGCTGCAATAATAATGACGATCAAACAAATTTACCTACTAGATGCCCTTTTCGGGTCACCTTTTTGTATTTCCCTTTATGTATTTAGCGTAAGAGTTTTAGGATAAGCCTGTAAATTAAATATGTAGATGGACTTTAGATATTGTTAATATAATTTGTACCAATACGGCAATAATAAATATCATTTGTACTACTTATTAGTGATTTTTCATTTGCCCAGAATCAGAATCGAGTTCGTCGCCATCGGAATCGGATTCTTGTTCGTCGCGTACAGAACGCAGCACAGCGACCGCAGCGCACGTGCCTCCGCAGTTGCCCGCCAAGCGGCTCTCCCTTGGCTTTGCGTTGACTTCACGCACACACCACTACGGCAGCTTTTACCTAAGGATGGGTGCTGTTGGTAAGGATATATCACTTATATCATCTCTTTAATTACATTTTAAAGGGCATGTAGGCCACCTAATGATAAGTGGTCACTGCAGCCCATGGACAACCACGTCCAATCTCAAATAGAACAAAAGTTCTATTTAAGTATGGACGCGGATGCGTTCCTACTCTTGAGGACTAAGATGATCGCCTCGAATAATGTGTATCCGGCGACCAAAATGTAAACAACCAACCAAAACATGACATGACATTACTCTTTCGCAATAAAAAAAGACATGAGTACCATAACTCACATTCAACATGACACACCACATTTTACCAATAAACCACGTCACGAACAACAACACGTATTAACGAGGGCAAAAATATACGATTGTATCGTTAAAGGAAATATAAAATTGTATTCAATACATTATCGATACCAACCTTATGGTCCATTGCGCATATGTCGCGCATATGTTCGTAGCATAATGATACTTGTATGCTCATAACAGTCGAGTAATTTGTACCTATAACACCTTTGTCTGTTTTTTGCTCAACCCTTTGATGTCGAGTAGTAGCGGATAGTGTCAATTAGTTTTAAGGGTTGGACGGATTAGATTTAGTTTGAATAGAGGGTTACGACTGACTGGAAAAGGAGATGTTAGACAAATTATTTCAATTCTTTCAAAAGTTATTCATATCAGGAAGTTGAGTTTTTATGAGATTATTATTCGTATATTTATTTATTGTTTTATGAAAGTACATTACTAGAAGGGTTTTTTTTTATATAAATGACCCCAAAAGGACGTATTAGCATAACGTGACGAAAAACGGCATGACATTTTTATGTCATCACGCAACCTCTTCGCCTGTCTCCATTTTTCGTTTAATTTACCTTATATTTACGGTTTTCATGATATTGTTTTCATTTCATTTTCATGATTTGTTTTATACTTGTTTTCTTTTTGAACGAAATTATGTGAGAAAATTATTATTATTTACAGAAATGTTAAAACAAAATAAATCAATTGTGCTTTCTTATGTTTTTTGTTAATATATTTTTTAATAATCATCAGCTTTGATGTTGATTCTTTAAATCTAGGTACTTCTTTATAATATTTTTTAATTAAACTAGAAATTGCAAAATTGTATTCAGATACGGGAAGAAGTGTTTTTGGTCTCTAAATTCAAAATGGGATTTATTAATAAAAATTAAGAAACACAGAAATGCAAACTACTTGATGTTAAGGGGTCAATACCATGGATATTTGTAACCAACTTCGTATGAAACAGGATACCACACGAAGTTAATCACAGATACATCGTTAAGGACTACGATGGTTGTCTCATTTGTTAATGAGCTGAACTGAGCCGAGGTGTATTACCTACCGCATTTCGTACTATATTATCAGTAATGTTCAACCACACTTTAATTTCAACAGGAAATTGTTTTCTTCGTAAATAATAAAAATCGAGAGGATACTTCTGGCTACTACCAAACTAAACGACCTGACACTACCATGCTATTTCAACAATTCTTTGTAACTGTTTACAGTACATTGCTGCTTTGTTGCATAGAAGCTTTTTGAGAAGAGTAATAAGCGAGTCATGTAATAGTTAATTGCAAAGTTTATTGTATATCGATGTTGCTTAATAGAAAGACTGTCATCGTAAATCCTTGGATCGTGTGAAAGAACCACGCCCGCTCCAAGATACTTGCAGCAAGCAATCGGTAGATAATAATTATTTTATTAATACCAGACACCTTTTCGCCTATTTTCTTAAAATGATTTAGTGTTTATTGATAATTAATACAGTGTAAACGGTTTCTACGAGTGATTTCTCTTAATTACCACCGGTTTTTTGTTAGTCCAATTTCCTTGCGACTTTGCGCTTAATTTGACGTTAGTGATTGCGGATCGATTAATCAATAGGTCGGGTGCTTAAAGGCTTGTCAGCTGCAATTTGAACTGTAATTACTATCAATCATAACGTATTTTTGAAAATGTTTAAAGAGAAATTTGTATGGCGATCTACATACATAACATCAGTATATTACATATTTTTTATGGTGGAAAAGTAGCAAAAGAGTGCAGGTTATCTGATGTCAACGGTAACAACCCGTGGACAAATACGTATCTCAAACAGTACAAATGTTCCGCCTGACGTCATGCACGATGTGTTGCTACTTCTGGACTGAGATGGTCGCCGCTTGTAAGTGTAGCCCATGTACCCGTACCCATTTCTAGCACGAAGCTTGCATTCCGGTAAAGGTGTGGTAGCCGGCTCACGTACAATTGAGGCGACCTTAGTCCTCAGGAGTAGCGACGCATCTGTGATCGACTTCTTTACGAACTTGTTTACAGGTGTCAGTGGAAGTATTCACCATCAGGTAGACATGTTTTTAAACTACTTCCATTTTATAGACTATTAGTACCAGTCAGGTTAAGTAGTCCAGTTAGGACAGTAGTCGTATTAGTTTGATAGGCGCTGGTAAAAAGAGGGCTGGTTTATAACACGCAGAGGATTGCGATAGCTATTCAACACGGGAATGCAGCTAGCGGTGTTCAAGCCATGCAAAATGGGCACGGACTCCCTTTAGATTGTTTAGGTTTGGCTTTTATTATAATTAGTTTTAAAATTTTCATCACTGTCGATGTATATTTAATTGTACTGAATAAACAATATTTTTATACTATATATATTTCGATAAATTACATAATATTTTACCATAAAAAATATAGAAAAATACGAATACATTATTGATATAAACGTTGCATAAACAAGAGTGAAAAAGTATGCGTCGTACAAAACTGTCACAAAAATTTACTTCGCCCGTTAGTTTTGCTGGAAATATTCTGAATTATTCTTCTATCGGTCGCCTAATTGACTTGACATTAAAGAGACGAACCCGTTTCACCTGCTCGCCGTCATAGCGTCCGTGTTTCTATTCATCCGTAGAAAAAATGCTAAAACATCTTTTTTCATCTAATGCATACGATCGCGACTTGTGATGTCGTAAATTTACGCTCGCCACACCTTTACTCTGAAGATAGATAAAAACTTGTTGTTTTTTAAAACTCTTACTGGTACACGGTAATCTATATATGTACAAAATTGAAATGTCTGTCTGTGACGTCAAAATAATGCCTTTGGAACGAGTGCAATTGAAAGTATACACGGTACATTGTAAAAACGCATTTTTTTGTCTATCTGTATGTTTGTTTCGGGTAGACTTCAAAACGGCTGAACCTATTTTTACGGGACTTTCAGTAGCAGATAGACATGTAATGAGGAGTAGCTTAGGCTATTTTATTATGCGGCGGACACTTAAGCTATTCCTATTTGGGAAAAGTTTTAGGGCTTAATGCATATGTTAGATCGATTTTGACGCGATTTTTACTGTTAGATATCTTTTGTTATAAGGAGTAACTATCACTACGCTTGGAAACGTGCGGTTGCTGGCTATACTTTGAAGCGATACGACCATCTTAGTCCTCAGGAGTAGCGACGTGTCTACATTCGAGCTCAGACAGGATTTCAGTTGTATTTGTGATTGTACGCGGATGTCTATGGGCTGCGACTACTTTACATTAGGTGGTTTGCACGCTCGTTTGCTACTCTTCTCACATAAGGAAAAATCCTAGTCGAAATGTATAGGTTTCACCTTGTATGTGGCACCTTGAATGTTTTCCAAGCAACGGTTAATCCATTGACTTCTGTCTTTACGCGTCATCTGCTGGACATAGACCTCTCCCAGATGCTGCCAAACCGGTTCTGTACCCTCTGCATTCAGCGTTTACCCTCTATACTTGTCATGTCGTCGGTCCACCTAGTAGAGGGACGCCCTGTGCTCCTATTGCCTAGACGTGGTTCTCACTCGAGGACCTTTAGGCCCAATTAATTGTTCGTCCTTCGGGCGATGTGGCCTGCCCACTGCCACTTCAGCCTGCATTAATAATTCGAAACAACTGACTTAATATGTATTATGTTCTACAGCTCGGGATCAGAATAGCACTGCGGTATCTTTTGCTTACTGTAAGCGGCGAGTAATAGGATTTTACCGGGGTATAGTAAGCTGGGAACATGAGCCGTTTCGACGTAGCGATCCCGGGAAAGACGTCCACACCCACGTGCAAAGATCAGTGAACGAGGACCTGGGGAAGGTAACTCGAGCCCGACTGGGGAGTCGTGCTAAAGAACACCAATTGTTTTCGTTTCGAGATCCTAGTGTTCTCTATATGCACAGAAGGAGGCCACCGAGGGGTTGCTTGGTGGGTGAAAATCCCACATAATCCGCAATCACTTCCACGATACTACCTTTTAAAGGTTTTTTCCAAAATAAAAAAAATGTATGTAAGAGTTGTGCAAGGCAAACGGTTACCAGTAAAAACTATCTTACACATCCATTTAATGGGCTATAGGTTTATACAAACATTATAACATGGATACTTACAAAGTAATGTCAGATAGTATTCTTACATCATTCTGTCAAGTTTACCCTTTTCAGTGGGTTTGCAAATAGTTTGCGAGGGTCCGTCCATTAATCAGTAGGGTGCCTTGCGTGCGAGTGGGTTTAGCTTAGCTCCATAGATTCAGATTGTAATATACATATATCTGTAAGTACTGTAAAGTTAAATACGCATAGTTAAGCGGCTTGGGTAGATAGGAAACGATTGTAGAAGTTACGTTACCTCAAGCGTGGTCGGTAGTTGGATGGGTGCCCGCGAATTCAATCCCCCTACTCGTTGAAAGAGTGACTGCTAGTAGAAAACCTTACACAGATGGTAGTCACTATTATTGTTATTCATTATTAATACAATTACTATACCTTATTTATATAAATGAAAAATTTTAAGAACGTATAATTAAAAAAAAAACAGTTAAATATATCTCCATATTTTTCTTTCTTTCGTTTTCTTTTATTACTCGTAAGTATGTTACAAAGTCGGACAAAAATAATTATGATAGCATTTTTTCATGTAAATATAATTTTTACCCAAAATATCTTTTCACGCTATCGTTTTAAAAATAATTTAACGATAACATAAGCACAGCTAAGCTACAAAATCTTCCATTGAAACACTACAACTATTAAACTTCATACTTTACCAACATTACGTTCTGTATGTAAAAATAAATAATTATTCCTAACTACACATTTCTCAACCGAAATCGTCGTACCTACTGTAATAATGCTAAATGACGATTTAATTCCAGGCTTCGTTGCGTATGTGTTTCGTCAAAGACTATTTATTGTATGGAGTAGGCTCTTCTATAAGGTTTTACCTTACTTACCAAGCATTGACACAATACTTTTACATAAACAAAAGGTGATAGAGCCGTCAGAGTTCGCCCGGGGCGGCACCACCACCCTCATAACCCGCCGTAAAGCAACATGTTCTTCATGTATTGTGTTTCGGTTGGGAAGG
>DWON01003710.1:0-17527 GCA_018251015.1 Phocides pigmalion okeechobee | reverse complement strand
ATTTATCAGTTTTAAAATTACAGGGCAATTATACAAGAACTGATTTTGAAAACTTTAAATGGCTCTCCTGTAAAATTAGGTCTATTCGCATTGTGGTCCTTTTGTTTTGAAGTAGCGATATATAGATTTGTGTTAACACAACAAGTGTGTGAAAGCTGCCTGCATACACAAATTAAAACACAAATATTATGTCCTGCAGTTAAAGTGTTCAATAATTACTTTAAATTTCTTTACAAGTCAAAGAAGTGAAATTCCATTAGTTCTACCTCCAATTAAGAAAAAATAACTGAAAATTTATAACTATGTCTGAATACCTATTATATTGATTTATTTAATGAATTACTAAACTAGGCAGCTGACTGACTTCGAAAATGCTATTATTCAACAAAGGAATTCCTTGATGACACGACAATTTCATACCTATTTATTCACAAATCTATATATATGTATATAATCCTGTTACCTAGCCACTTGTGTAATTTTAATTTCAATGCTTTATTATGTATTAGTTTAGTTTGAGCTTAGAACATATTATTATTTTTATTGTTTTATTGTATGCCATTGAAAGGCAGGATATCAGCGATCTGTTAAATGATTGTCATATTCTGTACCTGTGTCCACAATAAATATGTTTGACTTTGACAAATTAATTGCTGTTTATTTTACAGGAGTACTGGCATGTCTCGACGGTTACATGAACATAGCTCTAGAACAAACAGAAGAATATGTAAATGGACAGCTTAAGAACAAGTATGGAGATGCCTTTATTAGGGGGAACAATGTTCTATATATAAGCACTCAAAAAAGAAGAATATGAAATTAGTTTATACTGTAACTTAATTAATAAATAATTGTAAAAATTAAGTCACTTTTTGTGAAATTAAATTCAGTTAAAAACAATTTAATGGATTTCTTTATTTCACAAAGAAAAAGGTACAATTTTATTTAATATTTAAGTCTTAAAAGCTATAACTAATTTAAGAACTAATATTTAACCTAGAAACAATCACGATGGAATATAATGAGCACCAAAATATGTACTAGCTGTGTTTTGTAAATGATATTAGGTATATGGCTTATACTAATACTGTCCTCGCAGACTGGTTAGATATTTTATCAAAGCCTTCCAGACATTTAAAAGTAATGCATGATTTAAATTAGAGGGGCCATTTACTATGTTTTTGAAATAAATATTACACTAGGATGTCAACTTAGGTTTAATTTAGGAATCATTTAAGCATATGCCATAATAGCGTAATTCAACGATGCAAGGTCAGCATTGTATGTAACAAAATTTTGATTACATGAAAATATCCAAAATATGGAATATGGGTAATAGTGAATTCATTAATACTATTTTATATTTTAAGAATATTATGAATGATTAATTATTACAAAAGATAATACTAAAGTACATATCAAATATTACAAATATTAATCACACTTCTTTGATAAAACAATATTTATCAAAAAATAGTTTTACTCTACATTAAATTAGTCTTTTTCTACTTTTAACTGTATTCATAAGTATTTTTGTTACTCGCCCCGGGATATGTGTAGTAGAACTTTATGTCCTCATTACCCTGAAAAAACGGTAAAATATTTTTATATTAAAAAAATTGGATAAAAAAATTCAAATATTTGTGGAGAACTGAAGTACAAAAATTGAAATACTTATTTTGAGAACTGAAGTATTTTAAAATAACTGCCATTTTCTAATAACAGACTGTAGATACCCATATTTTAATATCTGCTTGTTAAACTAAATTAAATATTGTAATTAACTGAACTGGTTTGACGCTTCATGTAGCTAAAAATCTAGATGTCGGGTCTACATTACTTTTTAAAGTATGGAATCATAGTTAAAACAAGTTTGTCTATAATTTGAATGAATTAAAATGTTTAAAATAACTTTAATACATGTATTGTTCTGCACTATTTTATTATTTTATCATATTTTGGTCACCAAACCTGGAGGTAATCGAACATGATAGGTTCTATGATGACCGGTGTGGAATAATAAACATTTCCTTGTTCCAGAATAATAATTTCAAAGTTTTTTTACCTTTTTGCTATCCGGTCCTTTACCATTGCCTAAATCAGCAATGAGCTTCTCTCCTCTAACGCCATATTTTTGAATGTAATCTTCCCTTGCATTTTTGCCAGCATCAGGATTAAATGGAATATCCACACGGTAGTTCAATATTTTAGGGTTGAATAATGGCGCGTAAAAGCTCGAATAAACAAACACACAATCACAGTAATACAGTGTTGCCAATATTATAAAATATTTTAACGACATCTTTTATTTTTAAATTTACACCTTAATCACGTTGCGTAAGACTTCACTCACGGATGATCTAAGTCAGAATGTGATATAAACGTAAATAATGAAAATGTAGTTTAAACATGCGAACAAATATTATGTTTTGTTTGTCGTGTTAACTAGTTTCAAGGTTCTAGCTCTAACATAAATGTGATTCGCTGTTAAGGAGCAAACATTACTATGAGTTATAACACGTAAAACCGCTTGTTTTGCTCAACACGTAACTTATAGTTACATGAACATTTATGCGTTATTAAATGAAATTTCTTGTAGTTTTCGTTAATATTACCGAACAAATAGGTCACTTTATTTTGATAACTACTTACGAATGAGAAAAATTATATACATATATTGTTTATAAACCCTTTCTTTTGTCTCTGAATGTCGCTGCACTCGCCTCAACCTTGGATTGACCTTCGGCCTGAATTTTACTTTTCTTTTTTATCAGTTTGTAAAATATTTGTTTGAGCACCTTACTTCGATCAATAATGCTCTAAATGTGAATATCTATAATTATATTTATGTCGTATCTATGTATCTTGAATTTAATTAAATAGATGACTAAGTTTATTAGTCTGTATGTATTCTACACTAACCCATTGCTGAACACAAATCTCTCATAAGTAGGCCTCAATCCATCACGCTCTAGTTGGAATACGTAAGAATATACAAATGAGAACATTGTAGGATCTTCAAAGCGTAGTTTCCTTCGTGATATTTTCCTTCAACTCTAAATCAAATGACGAAATAAATATTCTAATACATACAAAATTGGTTTACAAATAACGGAGTTGGGCGGTTATAAATATTATCAAAATATATCTTGGAATTGAGAAACTGATCCTTTTTAAGGCCTATTAAAAATCCTGATTCCTGGGATCCTAGTTTAATTTCCTGAAACCATTCGAAGTACAAATTCGTACCTTTCAAAGTACAAAATATACAAATACATTTATTACAAAATATCCAAATAAAGAAACATACACACTACTTACATTTCTTAGGTGTATTGGATTTTCATAATAAATAAACACCTTGGCCTTAACTTAGATGACCATTATGACGGCAACTTTATCGTTGTTAAATACAAATGAATGAATATATAAAGTTGTTCATTGTCTATGAGTAAATCCTTTTCTTCATTTTCATTGTTTGCGAGCACTTAAGCTATTTTGTTTACGTTGTTATTACGTTACGGTCAGTTTTCTCCCCACAAGCCCTTACTATATTTATACTATATTTTAACATCAACCGTAGACTAATGACCAAAGAAGAATGCAAATAACATTTCCTTTTTGACTGAATGTATATATGCATATACCTAACTTAAATGTAGTTTGCAAGTGTAATATAATAAATTATATGACTTTATTTTTTCTACTTATTAAATTAATTTTAATTCTTAACTTATACTGTAAGCAAGTATTTAATTGCAATCTATATTCATTTTTCATTTTTTTTCTTCCGACAAAATAGACGCTTAAAAGTATCCTAAAATTAATTTAAAGCATAATTCAACAATAAAAAAAATTAAGCAGCAATTGTTCTCATCTTACTTCACACGTCATGTTACAGCCGCCCAAAGATAACTAAGGCCTTCTTGAACAAAAGACTAAAATGGATGCGTTGCTACTCCTCGAGCCTAAACTACTTACCTCAGATGGATGCTTCACATGTACCTAAGCTGAGCAGGGCTAAACTGAGCCTGCAACCATACCTTTCCCCTGAAATTCAAGAATAAGAATTGATTCATACTAAAAAATCTCATAATTATCCCATTCGGTCGAGTTTAAACTTAACAAGTTCCACTACTTTAAAAATAGTCACTATTTCTGTTAGAAATAGTGTATAAACAAAAAGACTTTGAATAGTCTCATAAGTACTTTAGAACTCAAACAAATATATGACGCTTCATAGTATGTTATGTTACTACTTTGACCTCCTGCGTGTAAGTGTTAATCACATATTTATATGCAAAGTACCGAAAACGTCTGGGTCTTTCGTTTTCCGGTCTGTCTTCGCTTCTTTAAAGTAATATTTTAATTCGTTAGATTTTTTTATTAAATACCTTTCATATTATAGCACAGCCCATCAAAGTAGCTAAAAACAATCAATGTTTTTTTTAACATTTTTTGACTGCCTCGCCGTATTAGATAGAATCAGGATTGTGGGAGGCGTTACTAATCTGGAGCTCTTTTTTCTAGACTGAAGATACGCTGACAATTTTCACAAATATTGTATTTTTTAGCAATCGTATAACATTTACTAATACACAGACACTGTTTCCGCCCGTAGACCTGTATTAAGTGTTTAGTATTTGTTGTTTTAAGTAGGTGTTACATGAAAAAATAAACAAAAAATTTATCACAATTTTATTAACCAAAACTTAACAGTAACATATTATGAGATAATGTTTAAACCCTTTGAATTGAAGAAGCTTTTATTCAAGCGAGATTCTTAGAACTACTATAGCCACAGAATTGTTACAAGCTTTATTTTTTCTTATATTTCAAATGAAAATACGTAATTTTTATTTCTGATCAGATGATGAAATTTTAATTGAATAGTTATTACTATAAAAAATATTTGACTTAACCAAGTTAAATGTTTTTTGAAACCGATTAAAAATGTTAAATATCTATTGTTCTAACAAGATTACAAAGTTTGAAATAAACCTAAATACCATTACTTTGTATTAAACCCTATTTACAAATATTAGTAAGTTTATCGTTGAGAATATATTAATGGATTCCTTCTAACGGCGAGTACGATTTGTATTGATACAACTCTGGTCCTCCGTAGCCGTATAAAAGCTTGCCTTTGCCGTTTTCATCGTAGTACGGATACCGGTATTTTGGCCTGGAAATTGATTAATCATTATGGTTTCGACTTTACAAAGTTGAAAGTTTTAAATGTAAATGTTTAATGACTGCAAACAACTTTCTAGTTTTAATATTATAACAGATGACAATATCCATAGTTCGATGGGGGAGGTACTGCCGCTTTCCTCGTAATGCGTTGTGAAACAATTCTGTTTTTGTTGAAAAGGAGCAGTTGCCGGTATTACTACCATGTTGTCCTTAGAAATAGCAACGCAACGTACGAATTGAGAGGCGACTTCGGTTCTGATTGACATACAACGTGAGCTGCGGCTACTAATAAACAGGTTGTCTGCTTGTTTGATACTCTTGTCACATAAAAAATGTATCGGTAAAACAATAAAAATATTAAGTTCTATATGAATGATGAGTATTCATTTTTTACATTTTGCTATTTACCGGGTGCTCACGATTTTTGATTACCAATAGTTTAAAATCATATATTCATATTAATTTCAAACAGACATAAGGTACCTATTTCCCTAAAAAAATACTGTAGACAAATCTGAGATTAATTAAGTATACGTATTATTAAAATTTTAATATAGGCCATATTAAATTCTAACACATTTACGAAAGATTTACATTTAATTCTATAACTTATTTCCTTTACAAAATTTGAAATTGTTGTTACCTTTCAAAGTACTGGAAGTTTGGAGCTCTCGGCTGAGGTATGGTTGACTCTGCTGTGATCATTAAGCTTAGGATCACGAGGACCTGAAATCAAAATAATATTGTAATATTTAATAATACTTTAATATCTGAATGAACAACACTAAATTATCCATGACCGTTTAAATTCAGTTGTTGTTGGTTTAAATTGACATAAATATTCCACTTATTTATACTGTAACAGATCAAATCTCTTTATTTGTGAATATAGGTCTAACATGTAGTAAAATGGTTACATTCGACCCTTTTGGGTATACAAATAACATAATGTAAAAATCCTATAGGAAATAATTAGAGAAATATAATTATCATTATTTACAAATTTAAGCAATAATTTAAAACGATCTTTGATGTAATTTTGTATTTTGACTAGATATTTTACATATTGTACAATCCTACATAACTTGAAATATAGGAGTTCAAAAGCGACATCTGTTGACGAGTAGCATTTACAAAGTAAAGATGTAATTTTAAACGGAAAGTACATTAATTACAAAAAAAAAACTAACATCAAAATGTGGAATTAAACCTAATGTGTGGAATGGAACCTAATATAATAATGTTCTGAGACATGTTAAATTGTTTTTACTTTACTCATTTTAATTATTAAAAGAAGAAAGTGATAACAATAATAAAATATTTTTTACTTACGTTAAATATAGATTAGTGAAAACTAGAATTAATTAATCATAATAGATAATTAAAATATTATTGAATAACAGTTTCCTGATATATCCTTCACCTGAGAAAGTAGTCCAACAACATTCAACAAGGTTACTACTCGTATAATATTAAAAAAACAACTATTTACCATCAACAAAAAAAAGTTCAAGCATTTGTCCATGGTTAGATAACAGACTTCCCAGAAAATAGACCGTCAATATTACTTTTTATAACAAAACAAGGGCACAAAATAACATGCGTACGTGCGCGCGGTTGTATTCCGGTTACAAAACTGCTTATGTGGTAGGGTGGTGGGATATCCCACTTTGAATGCTAATGATTTCTAACGACACACTTAATTCTTTGTGACTCAATGTTGTCTTACTTTACAATATCTCATTAACACAAAATATTGTTTTACGGGATTGTAAACTTATATTTTGACTTTAGTACTGGTAGCCTAAGCGTGGCGACAGTATTTGATACTTGTTACGTTTTTTCATACAACTTTAGATAAATCGCACATAGCATTATCATATAGGACCTTATTAAAATATTAAAGTCATCACGTAAACCGAAATTAGTAATTTAAAAATAAATCTTCAAAGACATTGATAATATATTTAACATAAACGGTAAACTCCAGAATTTTCAAATTAAAAAAAAATTAAACACTGAAATACTTTACGAAACACAGCAAGATTAATTAAAAATCCAAGATCTACAATGTATATTTTGTCAATAGTCCATAGTTACAATTTATTTGTAATAATTAGAAATTTATTTTAATATTTTTTTTGAATTCAATCTTCATTTTGTCGTATACACCTTACATCGTTATTACAATTGTTTCGTTAAAACATGAAGATGTCAGAACTTATCATTTCAAAACATAAAGTTAGCGTTTCAAAGCAAATCATATGAAATATAAATTGTGAAATTCACAGGTTTAAATTTTGGCCATTTCTTGACACGAATATAAGGAACGTAAGGATTAGAAAAGAGCACACAACACCTCACTAATCCAATGCGCGTTGATGGGATGGAGTAATAAACGATCAAGTCATTGCGGTCGAACTAAGCCCATCGCAGAAGTGAAAGTACGGGTACCGTAACAATCTTATGTCATGACCGTGGTTCTAGAATTCTCGTTGTCTTTCGTCATTTAAGTTTTGTCCCAAAATAAAAAATTGTTATATTCCCTTTTTATGTCCAAAATGTTAAAAAAATCTCGCAGTAATCTAATTATAGCCATCCACTGCACGATGATGTTCGTTGATCTTATATTATACATTACATTTTATTGCTTTACTTATAATTTACAAGCCACACAATTTGTATTCCAAATTTGCCTTTATATCTATTTGGTTTCATAGTTTATACCTTATTATTATAATAAAAAACCATTTTACTTGTATAGTACGTACTAAATTAACGAAATCAACTTTATACTCATTAACTATTGATAATAAAATTATTATTTTTTTGTATAGTTAGCAGGGTAAATAAAATAAGCTATTCGACAAGAATGGCGCTAAATATTTTTAATTCATATTGAGTAAACTTTTCGGCACTAGATGTCACTAAGTTTCTCAATTGAAATCGATAAACTAAACTTTATAATTAATAATTAATTTTATATTTAACATTAGATAAGCTGCAAGCTTTACCAAGATGCTCATCTACTTTAATTGCATGAAAAAAAAATATCCAACGAAGTCTGACATTCTCAAAATTTCATTTGGGATCACTGGTATTCAAAAGTAAAACAAAACAGTTATAGTGTGTGATATAAGTTTTATTTCTTTAAGAAATTACAAATGACTAGAATGCAACAACTACGTACTAATGTTCTACACTAGCAACGACATATTCGTGACGATTGTAATTCACTTTAACCCTTTTCTTGTCACAAACAAACATTAACATTTAGAAAAGGTTTAAAGTGCATAACAAGTGAAGATATAAAACATACATTTGCACGATACAGTAACTTGATCAAGTAATATTAAAGGTGGTAGAGCCATTAGAGCTCGCCAGGGGCGGGACCACCGCCACCCTCATGACCCACGGTATAGCAACATGTTCATGTATTGTGTTCGGTTGGGGACGTGTGGTTGCCGGATACACATTATTGGAGGCGACCATCTTAGTCAAGAATAGGACCGCATCCGCGTCCATTCTTAAATATAACTTCTGTTCTATTTGAGATTGGACGTGGTTGTCCATGGGCTGCAGTGACCACTTAACATAAGATGGCCTGCATGCCCGTTTCTTACTTTTTCATAATTAAAAAAATTGTGATCGTATTACCTCCGTCACCGCACTTTTTTTAAAAAGAAGTAAACTAGGTCTTTTATTTTAAATGGTCTCTGAAGCCCATGGGCGATTCAACTTCAAGCAGAACTAAAGTATTAAAAAATTCATATATTGCACAAAATCTTTTACATGCTACCAGCAATGTCACAACCCAAATAGATATATCTTACATACAACCATGAAGTCATAAAGTAACTATCACAAAAACATGTTCGGGGTTTACAAAGTTACATAAGGATTAAAACGAATAGTAGCCGATACTTAGTAAGTCATATCTAAAAACAGGAAGGGAAGAGAATTTATTGAATTTAAAATGGAATAAAGTCCTTAAGTGATGTTTCAGTAACCCCGTTATTTGCAAAATAGGACGTAAGGCAGATAATTTAATAGCAAGTGCATTCTTAGAAAGTATCTTATATAACAATAACATTAGCACAAAAGCGTCAGAATTTTGATATTTCAACGTGACACTGGCAGCAGAATATAAAATACTTTGTATAAAGATGAGGAATTGTATAAAATCACTGGCTTGTGTGCGCTATACGACGCGCGTTGACTGCCGCCCCGCAATCTCGTGTACATTTTCTATTTCCACCAAAATATTCCGCATAAGATATTGTCTATTTTGAAATTTATCACCCATTGAGCGAGTGCAAGGGAAACGAGCGATAGCGAAATTTTCAAACTGCCTGGAAAATGCATTTCATCCGTAAAGTTGCCTTTATAGACCAATTCCATCCCTGAACGGCGTTCGGCAAATACGCATCGGAATTCAAACGTGTTTTTATCGAAAATATCTGCACTTTCTTTGTTTTATTTTGCAAAATATTTGGAAGTTTATTCAATACATAAATAATATTAAAAAAAACACCTGAAATTTATATAAAACATAATTTTCAACTACCAGTACATCAGTACATCATATTACAATAAACAAGACTATGTTTGTAGTAATTGGCTTTGAACCCTTTGATCCGCGGGGTCCCAGTTCCAAAAAATGTTCAAACTACTAGCCCCTATGTGGTTTATCGGCATTACAGGTGACATGAGAGCTGGTTCTAATCTTGCAGATAATTTTTATCGTCTTTCAGCGCGAAAAAGTCGTTTGCGTCTATGGCACCCTCACTCATGGGTTGGGACACCTTGTGAACTGTTTAGGTTATGTTTTTATTATAATTAGGTTTAATATATTGAACAATGTGCAAATAAATATTATTGGACAATAAAAGCTACGCAGACTCTGTATATATCAAAGATTATACCATTGAGCACATTCAACAGTTCGGAAGCGGTTAATTACAATAAAGCCTTTATTTAAATGTTTGAGTTGAGAATTAATTGTATCAGCGATCCCTAAACTTTGCCGATCGATTGCAGATAGGCTAATCTAGCAAACTTTTCATTAAGCCTGATGATCAATAGGCAATTTTTAGAACAGGCTCTATTTTTCTTTAACCTTCATCTATACTTCTATACATAATAAAACTGTAACTGATCACTGCCTGTACATCAAAAATATATTTAAACATTTATAATGGGGTGACTTTATATACGCAAGAGAACCCAAAATAATGTCTTTTCATTTTGTCTGTTTGTCTGTATATCTCTATGTTTGAATGTCTATATGTCTCTATGTTTGTGCACGCTAATCTCAGAAACGGCTCATTCGATTTGAATGCAATTTTCAGGATTATATGTGATGGGCTTCACATAACATTTATAGTATTTTTCATGTAAATCGCTTAACAAATAAAGAAGTTGTGTAATACATACATACATTCATACCAATAATAAACCTCACTATCAAAGTTCGTCATTCATCCGTTCTCTTGCAGCCTATTAAATTGCAGTCATATTCACTGTCTATAACTGATACTTTTGTTAATTAAAATTGAATAACATGTACAGTCCAATAAAATTTCATTGCTACTAACTCCTAATTAGATCGACTTCAAAAACATTCAAAACTAGTTTTTGACTATTTTACCATAAAATCCTAATATATTCATGTTAGCGTATGATTTCGTCAAGCGTGAACCATTAAATTATAGCTTGAAGGCATATTTGAATTCATATTCAAATAAAACAACATAATAAGAAAACATCTCTGTAATGAAAGCGTAAAATGTTAGTTTGGTAATTGTATGCAAACATATTCAGTGGAATGTATGAATAGAGTTAACTACTCAGATAAATTTCAGAGATACAAATGTTTGAAAACCATTGTCTTGTGTGTAAGCGCTTTGCGGAGGAAGCCATCGAATTTTCCAAGTGATGCCTCACCATCGCTGTTCGGGATATCAAATATCCGCTTCCGTTGCGAAGTGCAGGAAATGTGACTATCGCCGTGTTTAATTGCCGCCCCGACGGATTGCGTCCGAAACTCGCCACTGATGGCCTGTTACATTTGCCATGAGATCTCTGGAACTGCCCAATTCCCTTGATTAACTATGCGCGTGACCGTCTAAATGGTGACCGACAGTACAACGGTAACTGCGTTTGTAAATGGTCGTAATTTATAGTCATGATCCTGCCCCGAATATTTCATTAGTCACGCACATAGCAATTTTAACATCCATTATAATTTTTGTGAGACAAGCGACTATGACTACTCCGTAGACATTTGGGTCGCAGAATTAATAATTGATTAGGACAATTATTTAAATTTACATGGGAAGAATTTTTAATTTGCTCTTAGTTAAAGTACCAGACATACAATATGATTATTACAATTATTTTCCAGTATACTAGTACAGTAACAAACGCTAAAAATATATTAGATTTAGGTCACAAAATCGCCGATCGTGCTGGAGAGTGCAACAAATTTCTCTGGCAAACGGTATCGGCTATAAAATTGGAAATTTCCGATCGCAGTGCTTAGCGAACGAGGGGCTCGAGGCAGAGGATCAAATGGGAGGAAAAATGGAGCAGTGACGGTGGACGAGGAACGAGGAACGTGCAACGAGTTAATTGAAGACGTGAATGGGCGTACCGCTATGAATATTTCAGCAACTGGCGGCCGGCCAGCGCAGGCGACACTGATTGAGATATTCCGATAAGCCCACGGGAGCGTTCGCACGATAAATTACAACTTCCGATTTTACCTCCCAGGCGAAAAGAGGGTTTCGTATATTTTTTATGGCTAGCTCCCATCGCCGCGGCGCTAAATTCATTTATGGATGCAAATTTCGATCAAAGAGATCGATCATCAGTATCTATGGATCGTAATAAATGTAAATTCTTAAAAAAATGAAATAAATAATTTTAATCGACAATTATTTCTATACTATGATAACAAACTCGTAACAAATAAATATATGAATTAAGTTTCGAAATTATACATGCTTTAATAGTTAAAAATCATAATGATGGACTTTGAGTCAGTTTGGGCGCCACGGAATTCCAATTTAATTTCAGAACTATTGTGCATGAACTAATATGAAAACAAAAGGAAATTTCAAAAATATTTATATTTTAAACGTAATCTTGAATGAAGTCATGATTTTTTACCTTCAAAATTTAAATTTCTAGGTAATAGGTTCTAAAAGTTCTAAATACACGGAAATGCTGTTTGTGAAGTAAAGTGAAAAGTCTTAAAGGTGGGAGAACTATAGTTCGACCGGGGAAGTACCACCACCGCCCTCATAATTCGCAGTAAAGTATTACTTGTGTTTTGGTTGGAGAGGTGCGTTTGCTGCCCACACTTTGAAGCGAGGCGACCATCTTAGTCCTTAAGAGTAGTAACTCGACTACGTTCGAGCTTAGATAGGATATGGCCGTGTTTGTGGGTGTCCGTGGATGTCTGTGGGCTGCGACTATTTAAAATTAGGTGGTTTGCATGCTCGTTTGCTACTCTTCTCATATAAAAGAAAGTATTTTTGAAGTCGAGTTTTTAGTTTTCATCTTATTCATTTAGTGTCAAGAGAACCGATGGTTTCTAATTATTATTTCGAACCAGAAACTAAATTGTGAGTAATCGAAATCCTTACCACTGAGCTGCTGCTCTATTTATGTAATGCATCTTCTAACGACAATTAACTACCACTGAAGCCACGGCTTAAACTGATATTTTATGAGCAATTCAAGCGGCTCGATCGCGTATCGCTCTCCGCTATCGCCGACAGCCGCGTAGATTTATCGCAGCCTCGTCGACTAAGGCCTAATTCTACCAAACAATCATACATACTCGAGTAAATATTCTTGAATTACAATTATTCCTCTTCTCTAATCGTAGGATAACTTTTTGGCCATTACACAACGTCATTTAAAGTTTAAAGTATACTTAATTTATTGTTATTATCTTTAAATAAACAAAAGAAATAAAATATAAGTTGTTGCGATATTATTTGAAAAGTTTAAATTATTGTTTGAAAAGTAACGTGATATGAGCTATTGCCATATTTATTATTTCTGACAACATTTGTTTGTTTTGTAAAATTTTTCGAAAGCCGTAATATCATAGATTAATCAAACACTAGTATAGTTGATTACGATTCGCTTTGACAACTTTTTTAACGAAATCTGTCGTATAAATATATAACTTTGTTATTGTGAAAATTTTTGAATTAGTTTTTTATGTGCGAAGAGTAGCAAACGAACATTCAAACCACCTGATGTTAAGTACTCGCCGCCCATAGACATCGTGCAACCGCAAACATGGCTAAAATCCTATCTGAGCTTGAACGACACGTTGCTACTTCTGAGGACTAAGATGATCGCCTCGCTTCGAAGTGTAGCCGGCAACCGCGCCTCTCCAACCGAAACAAGTAATGGTTTACGGAGGATTATGATGGCTGCGGTAGTACTTCCCAATTCGAACTATAGTTCCCCCACCTTTCAAATTATCATTTATGTAGTTATTGGTGAGATTAAAATATTCTAGAATAACTCTTTTTTCCGGATTACAACTTATTCGAGTTCAGTGGAATTGGGCCTAATCTGACTCTCATTTGTGAACTTAACGACTGAATTAAGCCGGGTAACGAATGAGATGTAGTAATGGAATAGATTACGGCATTTGTCTTCTCTTTGCACCTTTCGAGGCACTTACAACAAGGAGTAGTATATTAAAAGTGTGAGGCTACGCGTATATTACTTTATATAACTCTAGAATATAAAATATTTTAAAACTTATAAGACAAAAGAAAGCAGAATAAATTCTTACACCGGATCTTATTCAAAACGAAACAACATAGAAAGCGATGGTAGATTATAATCACTCGAAAAGACTTCTGTGAACCATCTGTCTACTTTGAACAAGATTAATTTAGATTTGAAGACACGGGTCAAGAGGTAAGATTATTCTACCATTAGCATCTATCAACAGATTCCTCGCCACGGCAGTTTAGCCGTGACCACGAGCGATGCATTTGTTTTGAGATAACGGCAATCAAAAATTGTCAATGACGAGTACCCGGTACATAGTAAAAAGATAAAACAATGTAATATAAAAATAAATAATATAAAAACTTGCCTTGTGTTCATTGAACCAGGCACACTTAAGATTTTACGGCCAGAGCAAAGTAATCACAAATATCTCATATTTCTAAAACTACATCATATTACTAATTTATAATAATTTTAGTTGAAAGTAGTTCATGTTCAACTATTACTATCATAATATTATTATATTATACTCAGATATTCTAGAGCGGATGGATGAATATACACAGAAATTAAATAGTATTTTTTTATGTGATAAGCAGCAAACGAGCATGCAAACCACGATATTAAGTAGTCGGAGCCCGTAGACATCCACGTACAATCACAAACACGACCGAAATCCTATCAGAGCTCGAACGCAGATACCTTGCTACTCCCGAGGACTAAGATGTTCGCCTCGCTTTGCAATGTAGCCAGCAACCGCACCTCTCCAACCGAAACACAAGTAATGCTTTACGGCGGATTATGAGGGCGACGGTGGTAAGTCCCTGGTCGAACTATAGTTCTCCCACCTTTAAATATTTTAAATATCTTAAGGAATGATAAGTACGGAATATGCCCGTATATTTAACAGGAAGACGATGCAACTGTTATTAGCCTTAAATGCAAATTCTCGTCAAGTCTGATAGCTTCATCTTAGCAGTTTGATAGTATGCTATAAAGCCAGCCAGAACAGACTGTTATTTGCCAATTTAATGACCAAATTAAGACGTTGGTGTAATTAAGATGTATACTGGAATTTAGGATTAGCACAGACAGACGCAGTTCTAACAAAGGATTTCGTTGGAACGCCATGTTCTTTTGATTTCGTTTCAAATGTTGATCATGGCGCATGAAAGAACAGTAATCCAGACCTCCAACAATAGGAACCCTCGCAATACTTCATCTATTGAAATTAATGTCACTGTAACTGTTCGACCGGGGAGGTAACGCGATGTCGTAATCCGCTGTAAAACAACATTTTATGTTTCAGATGGAGAGGTGTGGTTGATGGCTTGACAGGGGAGACGACCATCTCTGCTCTCAGTAGTAGCAACGTATTTATGCACGATATCGGATAGGACTTATGTTTGGGATTGTATCTGAATGTCCGTGAGCTACAGGGACCACTACACATCAGGTACCTACATACTCGTTTGTTACTCTTCCAACCAAAAAAATGAATAAAGCATTTTTTGGTGCTTTTGTGTTTAATTTACTGGGCAAATCTTTCCTAAATTGTCTTATTTCGTAAACAGACATTACACTTTAAAATCAATGCATGTGATAGGTGACAAAGCTAGAGGTCTATCGAGAAGGTATCACTCATCAGTAAATCCATTTTTCATCAAGTAATTGTACTTCAAAAGAAAAATGTCGTTATCGGATAACTTATATACAAACTGATCATTTTAGCCTTCAAGAATAGCAACATGTATTTTGAGGGACCTCGATTCTTTATTAAGTTGGTTACAGCTGATTTTCAAAAATATCATCGCAGAATTTATTTATTGTACTATATAACAGATACTCAAAGTTAGCGCTTTCTAATTGCTGATAGTTCGAACCAGTTGCTTTGGCTCATGGTCGGGATAAACATAGGCAATTAAGAACCTTTAATCGGGAGAACCCAATACATATGACAAAAAATGATTACAGGTATAGTTGGATGGCAGTGAGTAATTGTTTGCTCTTCGAATTTCATAAAAATATCCAAATATTCAAAATTACGTCAAAAAATATTTAAAGACTTAGGTCTTTCCATTATGATCTAAAATAGAAAGGATAAAAAGAGAAACAATATTATTGAACCTGATATTGGCAGTGACTTACATAATAAAATCATAATGTGAATGAAAATCAAATCGCTGAACTGCTTATAATAATTCTACGATTCCAATGTATCGACGGATCGTTTAGTGGAATAGGCTTTCAATTCTGCGCCAGATACGATCTAATGGCAGATGTGGAGGTGGTATATAGCGGCCTCCCGTGGGAACTTCACCACCGAGCTATCCAGTCGACCGCACCATGTACGTAAGTGCTCGCCATTATCGCAGAGTATGAATGAGAATAGAGTGCGCGTATGATAGAATAATATGAATACTAAAGTAAGGTACTCTAAATAAATCCAGCTCGTCAACTTTTGATATGTGGCAGAACTATAGTCGAACGAAGAGGTACCATGGTCGCCGTCATAATCTGCCGTGCAGAAATTCTTTTGTTAATCCTCATTAGTAACGGAGAGCCACTTCACCTCTCTGAACGAGCGACTATGCCACGAGGAACTTCCACTTGCTGTGCCATCGCTTCTTTTTCAAAACGAAACACCTTACGAGTAGGTGGTAGTTTATTGACGTTCAAAAACAGTTCTGTAAAGAATCAATTTTGGATAAAAATATTTTGATTTAATTTTTTGATTTAGAAAGCCCTGCAGGAGTCGTACAGCGATCGGGTAATGACTTGCGGCAGGCAGGTCCGATTGCGGTCTAGTCCGATGCAGTCAATTCGGGCATGGGGAGGCCTACTTGGTGTCAAGTTTCTCAGCGATCCGATAGGCACGCGTGGAGCGACGCCAGATCTCGCAGATGGGGAAACTGCGCTGCATCGACGCGCGCGAATATTTGCGATGTGAGGTCGCACCTGAAGTCCAGGCTCTTGACACAGAATCGAACTATAGTTCTCCCACCTATGACGGATTTATATTTCTGACGGCATTTCTGGCGCCCCAATTAACCGACGTAGTGCCACCTATTGAACCATACGAAAGCGTTTCTTCTGCAATTCGTTCTCCAGTGCATGTCAGCGCCACGGAA
The DNA here is from genome assembly GCA_018251015.1 of Phocides pigmalion okeechobee. Classification (NCBI taxonomy): domain Eukaryota; kingdom Metazoa; phylum Arthropoda; class Insecta; order Lepidoptera; family Hesperiidae; genus Phocides; species Phocides pigmalion. The sequence goes on along the minus strand of DWON01003710.1, from coordinate 431 downwards.
CCAGACGGCGTTCTCCCTGCAGGCTGATACACAACTGTGCTCGACTCACTTGAAACAGGCAATTTATATCCGTCTAGTAGTGACGACCTACCCTCCTATTACTACCAGTTTTATCTGCGCATACGGCACACACTACAAAGTCTATAGCATTCATAACTCTAGCTAGGAACTAGTTGACTCGTATGTAGGTTGAGTTCAATGTAAACAGAATAATTAATTTTAATTTGCGTACCGTTTAACCGAGATGCTGGGTTAATTACCAACGGCAATTCTTTACAAGGAACTCCGTTATGTTAATAGGTTTTTGTACGAATTAATTTGAGTTTAAACACATTTCGTTTCAACAGGCGGTAGAACTATATTTCAACAGGGGAGGTACTTTGGCAACAGGGAGATTTCCCGCCAGGCGAGTTGCTGTATCTAGAGAGCGG
>DWON01003709.1:0-17531 GCA_018251015.1 Phocides pigmalion okeechobee | reverse complement strand
CACACACACGTATATATATATATATATATATAGGTACTGCGAGTACAGATCAAAACAAAATTAACCCACAAACGTAATATTCGCAGGTCATAACCCAAATCGGTGAAGGCACGTACGGGCAGGTGTACAAAGCGCGCGACAAGAACACCGGCCAACTAGTAGCGCTCAAGAAGGTTCGACTGGAGAATGAGAAAGAGGGCTTCCCTATCACTGCCGTGAGAGAGATCAAAATCCTTCGGCAGCTTAATCACAAGAATATTGTTAACCTTAGAGAGATTGTTACGGATAAGCAAGACGCTTTGGACTTTAGGAAGGTAGGTATTTCAACAAAGTAATTGTTCAAATTAGTCAGTTTGTACTCTATTACTGCACACCAAATTTACACATCTAAAACAAAGACAATATAAAATTAATTTAGTTTAGCGTTTAGCAAACTATGCAAGCATTTTGCAAATTAAACACTTCATTAAATGAGCATCTTAAAATATGCATTATTGTATGTCTACATACAATAATGCATATTATTAAAATATTAAAATATGCATTATTGTATGTCTACATACAATAATGCATATTTTATGTCGTTATGAATGTAATGGTCCTGAACGCTACGCTAAGATTAAGACGTTGGAAAAAAACATTACAAGTTACCACATCCATAAAACTAATCAGTTCTCTTGCGATGAATAGTAGTACTTTCCTTTGAAACATTTCCATCCACATTTGGCTGAAGCTGACTTGGAGAAGACCACAATTTTATCGTTATTTTGCTTTAATGTCCCTTTTTGCCTTTAGTATCGCTTACTAATTTCTTATTAAATGTATGTGTCATTTTAATATCTTACGAAATATTGTATGTAAAGTCTATGATGGATATTGTATACTAAAAAAATATTTTCACTTTCAGGACAAGGGTTCGTTCTACCTAGTGTTTGAGTACATGGACCATGATCTCATGGGTTTGCTCGAGTCTAAAATGGTGGACTTCACGGAGTCACACAACGCTTCCATCATGAGGCAGCTCCTGGATGGACTGGCTTACTGCCACCGGAAGAACTTCCTCCACAGAGATATCAAGTGCAGCAATATTCTCATGAACAACAAGTATGTGATGTAAATCCTGTATTGTACGCTTAGAAGTAAACCGTTTATCTTAGTTTTCAAGGGTAGCAACACATTTAAGTTGTAACTTATATGGGTCTTCAGTTTTATTTGAGGTTGGACTTTCTCTGCGGCTAAACACCCGTGTTGTACGTACAAATCTGTATGGTTTATGGGCCAACAAAAGTGCTGTGTTTACATCGGCGCTCCAAAACCATGAGCGGACATTATGTCTGTGTATTCATAGATAAAATACTTGAAAAATACAGAGATAGACAAATGCAATATTTCAGTCATTTGTCAGCATATCTTCAGTCTGGAGAAAAAAGCTCCAGTTTAGGGCCGCTTCCCGCAATACTGACCCGATGATATATATCCGCACCGTACTCTGTTAAGTTATATATTTATTATTATAATTTTATATGTATTAATATATACATAATTATTTTAAGGCAAGTTTTCAATAATTCATGGCTCTTAAAGTAATGCATGTGATGTCCAGGGGTGAGGTAAAGCTCGGCGACTTCGGACTAGCGCGGTTGTGGTCGGCGGAGGACCGCGCGCGGCCCTACACCAACAAGGTGATCACGCTGTGGTACCGGCCGCCCGAGCTGCTGCTGGGCGAGGAGCGCTACGGGCCCGCCGTCGACGTCTGGTCTATGGGCTGCATCCTCGGCGAACTATTCCAGAAACACCCCATTTTCCAGGTTAAACAAGACACTCATTCTCACACAGGCAGTCTCACACATGGACACTTATTATAATGCGCATACTCATATTTATACTCAACGAACTTGAACATGTACACACACACAAATCACCTCGAGGGCATGTATGTAAATATTCAGAAATAAAAAATTGATTTAAATTGTGGTGTACATATACAAATATATAAAAATGTGTTATTTTTGTCAATGTCAATGATTTTATGTTAACACTTTATTTAAAGTATTATATTTAAATTGTATGTTTTATAGGTTACAGGCAAATAAAAAAAAAAATAATAACATGTCCATAACGTAAGATACATGTCAAAAAGCATTTTTTTTTTACTTGAACTAATGTTGAAACATTGTATATTTTGAATTTATTTTGGAAACCTAACATTAATATTCCAGGCAAGCGTGGAAATGATGCAACTGGAGATGATATCGCGTGTATGCGGGACCCCGTTACCTGGCGTGTGGCCAAACGTAGTCAACCTGCCGCTTTGGCACACGCTTCGTCCGAAACGGTACCACAAACGTTGTGTTCGCGAGCAGTTCGCCTTCATGCCGTCCCCCGCGCTCAACCTCCTGGACAGAATGCTGGAACTCGATCCGGACAAGCGGATCACGGCCGAGGAGGCCCTCAAGAGCCCCTGGCTCAAAAATGTTGTGCCTGATCAGTAAGTGTACTTTGTCTATTATTGACTTGGGTTTCGAAGGTGGTAGAACCTTCACCTATGCTACCACCCATGGTTTAGTAGCAAAAGAACTTGCACTCCGAATGGTGTTAAGTAGTCACTGATCTATGGATATCTGTTACAAACTCTATATAAAATATGAGTCTCATTTGAAGTGAATTACAGATGCATTGTCAGTTTTAAAGTTGTAAGTCATCATGTGAGACAGCTATTTACCTAACATTGTTCACAAATCCTTTGTTGGACCATAGAATTTGTTTGAACATTTTTACAAATATTTACAGTCTTAAAATCAGTGTTTAACATTACTGTTATCAAGCCCTGGTAAGGCCAATATGATGAATTTCACTTATCTCTTTACAGTCTGAATGTAGTTGCCTTTGTATGTGCCCACAGCATCCGTGGAATACTGTTTATTTAGTATTTATTGTCATATTTCTATATATTGTCTTGTTTTACAGAATGCAAGCACTGGAGCTACCTACATGGCAAGACTGTCACGAGCTGTGGTCGAAACAGAGAAGAAGGCAGCAACGAGAACAGGAGCCAAACAAAAACTCCAAATCGTACGGGTTCCCCAATAACGAGAACTCGGATAGCAAGGACAAGGACTACAAACTAAACGAGTCTTCCAATCAATCTGATTCCAGCTTCAAAACTGAGCTGTACAAATCTGAAAGCGGTTTCAAGGCCACGGAGCCCAGTCAAGAGGTTGTCGGACAAGGCAAATAGTATTTGGAGTACTATTACTTTGGTAATTACCAAAGATAGTTTCTTTTAGCTAGGGGTGCTACTGTTTGGGAACTGTGTGATATAGTGTAGAGAAATTTACAGTGAACAATCAATAGTAGAAATTTACAAGTGCTGTTGACAGTGTTGTGTTGTTAGGAACTGTTGTAAGTTTGCTCAGGATGTACGGTACTCCCGATGTCGTCGATGAAAGTAGGTAACTGTTGTCTTATTTAATGACATGTATATTATTTATTCATGTATATATTGGCATGTTGTTTATTTGCTTGTTTGTTTTGTCTTACTCTCCGATGTTGGGTAGATATTTATTACAATTGACCTAACATGCTCCATGTTTTTCAGAGGTGGCTGTAGCTTTTGCTATTGGGGTCAAAATGTTCTAAAATGTGCAAAGTTTTGCTTGATATTCCCTCGATGTTTATGTAGAAAAAGGTGAAACTCTAATTGCCTATTTTGATTAGAAATTACACAAAATGGATGTATACAAGTGACAGACACATAATATAAGTATTCCAAAAAATATTTTTCGCCTATGTTTATGGTGTCTCAGATATAAATACGTTATATGCGCCCGTGATGATATTGTTCCAGTGTTTGAATCAATGTTGTGTATTAGTCCATGAGCAAGATGCAAATCTCATCAATAATTTCTTCTCGGGCATACTCGTAACACGCTTCTGAGCGGTGTATCAAGAAGCCTCATGAATGTCTGCAGTTCCATGTTTGAGATGAGTAATGGTGAAAACAGATTTTTTAATATGTTTTCCTGGCTGCTGCTGCTCTTGCCTCTCAAGGAACCACAGCTGATTTCAAAGAGGCTTCTGTTTACACTTTTCTGAAGTACATAAACAGCGAGTTACTGTCTTGGAGGGAATTGGTCCTGAACTGTCGGCACGTCTATAAGAGAGGAGTCTGGGCTTTTAAATGAGTCCCAATCTTTTTTATTCCAGTGTTTATTTGATATAGTGTATGTTATTGTTTTTTACATTGAGCTGGCAGTTTTATGCTAATGTTTGTTACAATGCTGCTTGTTTATGGAAGTCCAGAGAGAAGTTATCTCCGTTCAACTATAACCTCATTTACCATGATGGTTGTCTCAGTTTTATGTTCAATATAATATCTGTAGTAAAATGGCCTTAGAGGTTTTTAGCGGAGTGCCTCCATTGTTTATATGTCAACCCTTAATCATATCATTATGCTATATATGTTAGGGACTAATATACAAATTATGTATGATAGTATATTTAAATATCACTATAGTGTTCTGTAATATGGGTTGGGCCATATATATAAAGCAATATTCTTTAGTGTATGTATGTGTGTTTTTATATAATGAGTTTAGCATTGGATTCCTTAGGTTAGGATGTAAATTGAGCCATTCGAATATTCAATACTTGTCTCAACGAGAGTTCAGAAATCTTGAAATTAATATTAGGACATTTTCGTAAGGTACAAATCGGTTTAATTAACCTAATGAATTTGTTATCCCAAAAATTGCTGTATCGTATAATAACCAAAGTCAATAAATATTGTGGTTGATGCTAGTTACCGACAGATTCCGTTATTCTAAATTTTGTATTTGTTGTAAATAAATAGTTGTAAATACTATTTTATGTGTTAAATGTATGTTTTTAATAAATAGCGACAATTTTGTTATTTTCAACAGATATAGTTTTTATATTTCATAGTTGCAATAATTAGGGCATTTTTAGAAATAACTACATACCTTGTGTAATATCAGAATGTATTTTATTACCAATGGCATGTGTGTACAACATGCTGACTCTGTATCATTTGTTACTATTGGTTGATTGGTTGTTAGTAAAAATATTTTCTAGTATAGCATTGTTGTTAGCTTTGTGTGCATGGAAAAAAATACATTCAGTAACTTTTGTAAAATTTACTATATATTTAATTTATTATATATAGTATGTTCAGTTCACATTTGTTGAGTATTTGAAGGATCTTTTTGTCTGTTGCGTTCAGTGTACCCAAGGTTGCACGAAGTCTATAGTTAACTACGTAATTTATATCCAAATGTCCATCACTTTGTTTTCATAAAAGGAGTTCATTGCTTCACTGGGAGGGGTAATCCAACATAAAACTGTGTTTAAACGTAAGTACGGTAGGAAACAACAATGAGCAAGTATTTTTTCCAACATACGTCAAAAGTTTTGTAAATGTTCCATAAAAATAATATCTTTTGCGTCTAACTCTGAAAGCCAAATAACACTTGTTGTAATTCTATTGGCATCTGGTTATTGAGCATTGAAAAATAAGAATCAATTTAAACAATGTAAGTTTGAATCTACTTGTATAGAGAAAGGCACTTGAATTGATAATGCTGTTGACTAAAGATTTACAAAGTTTTCTAAATGCAGTGATTTCAACCTAAAGGCATTGTAAAATTTAAATTGAACAACATGTTCATAGCATGAAATATGATCTACTTAATTTTGATATGCAGAGTGTTAACGACTTATTATGCAAGCAATTTGTAAGCATATTTGATGTTGAAAGTGTATAGTTAGAACTGCAATTACTTATCTACTATATGACTTTACTGCCATCTTACCAAGAAGACTATTGTAATCTTATATTTGATGTTTTAAAGTGAGGCTAACATCTTAGTCCTCAGCAATAAGTCTATGTGCGACTTCAGATAGGATTTTAGTCCTATTTGAAATTGTATGAGGATGTCCATGGGATGCATTGACTACTAACCATCAATTGAAATGCACACCCTTTTGTTATTCTTCTCTAATGAAAAAAAGAGGGAATTGTAAAGTTTAACTGCGCGCATTACACGCGGAACATTGAATTATTTACATTTCATTGAATGTTAACTCATAGAAACATTTTATGTATAAATAAATGACACAACTGTGCATAGCCTTGTTTCCTCGTGATGTAACTTAAATATTATCTAGTAATAAACTATGAAATTCCTATGGCTTTCGCAATTTTGTTTTGCGTTATAAACGGATGAGTTGATCCGATTTGTTGCAATAATTTGTTAATATATCTGTAAATATTATTCAATGAATACATCACAAGTTATATTCATAAGGTGATAATATTAATTATTATGTTGAATTTTCTCAAAGATACGTGTTAGTCTGTATTTGTAGGATATCAGAATAAGTTCCAAGTCGATGGGGTTTGGTCGGTGAGTAAATATTGTGAATAACTTAACCGAAATCCAATTGTTAGAAAATAATGATAATAGTGTATGGAATGTAGATAAATATACAAAATATCCAAAACGTGACTTCCAAATAGCTGTATACATTATCCCCGCGGCTGGGCATCAGTTGCCTAACAACATAAAGCCAAGTAGCATACTCTCTCATGCTGCAATACAATGTATAATAAATATTTTGTTATGAAATGTCATTAAATTTTGTAGTACATCCAATTGTATATATAACATTACATATTGGCGAAATAGTTCGTTCGCTTAACATGGTATGGTACCTGCCCATTAATATGGTTAATTAGGAATAAGAAAGAGATTGTCTTCTTTGTCGCCTTTATAAATGCAAATAATCCCTGTACAATACATTTCTTCCTTGTTTCCTATGTGCCTTATTGACGGCAAGGTTAAGACATAGAAAAACATAATGTTAAAAATGAGCATAGTGCATGCTAAAGCATTCGTAAGTTCTATTTAATCTCAGTGTCACGTCTAGCAATGTAATATCAAACTAATATGTTTCAATATTTCTCTGCGGTTAAAATTAATAGACATTCTTAACGATATTAACTTAATTATTCCTATTAGCTTATTCGTAAATTATCGAAAAATCTAAAATTTATTTTTATTTATTTATTATTTATCTGTAACATTATGTTAAATATTTTTTTCAAAAACCTCTTTCGAATACGTGTAATTGTACACGTCGAATGTGCCTATTCGTGTAATCCCTTGTATATTTAATAATTAATTAGCTGAAGGAACGTTAGGGAACTGGTTATCTTTCTCCTATTAAGTTGTGTTTATGTAAATAGTGTTATTTGAAACGACTGCGCTGCATTTGTAGACCAACATGTTAATTTCATATTTTTGGGAGCGAAATTTATAATGAAAACTGAATGCGAGCACTATTGAGCTGAAATCAAGAGGAATTGTGGTTTCTTATATGGTTTGTTGAGTAATTAAATACACTTAAAATTTACTTTGTGATGTATCATGGGCCGAAGACTCCCTTTTAGTAGTAATCTTTTGAATTATTCGTAAATTTCGCTTCCAGAAGCGTAGCATTTTTGTCAAGGCTACATAAAGACCATAATCGCATGGCACGTGGCTGAAAAGACTAAGTCCTTTGTATTATATAGAATTAAGATGCGATGTGCCCCGTGTTTAATAATCCGGAGTTTGGGAGACTTGCGTGGGGGCGGATTTTATTTTTATATGAACATTGCCAACCAATATGAAGAGTTCAGAAGTTAAAGATTATCTGAAATTATATTGTTACGAGCTGTTTTGTATGCTACCAACATTGTTTTAATCATTTACATAAAACTTACAGAATAATCACTTTGCTTCATATGCAAACTTACCATGCTCTACATAATTGGAATAGTATTGATTTCAATCAAATATTTTTGTTCTTTAGCAAAAATATATTTGAAAAAATATCTGTAGTCGATATTTTTTAAATTTATGAATACATTTCTTGTTTGTTATATATATCAGTATGTTTCTTTATACTTTGCACTTTGTTATTGTTACTTTTATATCCTGATGTTAAAAACAGTAATATGTAAACAATTGTTTTTTATTGTAAGACTGAAAAGTAGTGAACTCCCCACAACTCTGGATTGTTATAAATAGTATAAAATACAGTTGTAAAAATGTAAGTAACTTTTATAAAAATAAACTACAATGAATTATAACCACGATTTTTTATTTATTTCCTATTGTAAGTAGATTTTTTTATTTGAGAAGAGTAGCAAGGGAGCATGCAAACCACTTGATGTTAAGTAGTCGCAGCCCATAGAAATCCACGTACAACCAAACACGACCGAAATCCCATCCGAGCTCGAACGCAGATGCGTTGCTATTCCTGAGCTCTAAGATGGTCGCCTTGATTCAAAGTGTAGATGTAGAATAAAACACATGATTATCAAAATACGTATATTTAATAAAATGACTACAAAGGAACTGGCTTACAATAAGGCACTCATTTGCCTGTAGAAAGTAACTATGGCCGATTTATTGAATGTATACAAAATTAAATATATAATAAAAATCTAATTCCATACAAAAGACAGGTGTCCCATAATGAGTAGATCCATCCATTTCTATTGATATTTTACCGATTTTTGATAATGGCATTATCTTTTCCATTGCGATTGTGTTTTTAGTTCATGTATTATCATCATAATAATCATTACTATATAGGATTTATTCTATGTGCACCGTCCAAATAATAATCACTCAATTATGCATCGCTAAATGATATAATGCGGATAATAAGTGAGTGAAAGCGTTTGTTTTAATTTCTTTTAATTTATTGTTATCCATGAAAAAAAGTAATTTATCCAACATAATGGAATATCTATCAGACCTGTAAATTTACATGTCTGGTTTTTTTATGACTATTTAAACAGACTGTTAGCAGTCAAAGATTATATAACGGATTTGGCCAGATAAATATAGATTATCTAGGTATGTGCTAGAACAAATCACACTTTGCTTGTACATAAACATTACCAACTATATATTTATTATTATTAGGCACCTTCGATTCAGCTTACATATTGTAAAAACAACTAAATGCGTCATTAAATATTGTACCAATTTAATGCGAACGGTCACTTGCAGTCGACATTTTTAAATAAAATATTTAGTTTTGATTTATGTTGTCAAATAGTCAACTTAGAATTTATTGACGCATTTTGTTTATGCAATACCTATCTGACTGTATGGCATAATATACTAAGTACTTTGTACGAAAATATTGTGAAAACCTATACCTATTTATGTCTTATTCTACGAAGATAGAAACGTGAATACAATTGGAAATATATTATAAACTATGCTTACAATTTCATAACAAAATTATAGTGAATAACATTTTGAAAATACAATACTATTAAGACAATTTGATAATCATATTTTAACATTATAATTAAAGACACTGTTATAATTTCATAACGATAATGTTATATTAAATGGCATAATACTTTGTTCAATTTGTTATTTCGTATTTTTTAAGATTGTTTTTTATTTGGTTTGCGAATGCAGGTGTAAAACAAGATACTATAATAATATAAATACATTTTTAGGTACAAACGTTTATCTAGTTTTGTACCAATAAATATAAATTACTATAACAACTGTTCTATGTTACAAATGTCGTTGTCGTAATCGTTGTCGTCATCTATCAATGTTATGACGTTGGTCTTTTCAAGGAGTTGCAACCTGTTGAACAACGACAAAATTGTTAGTGTAAAAATTAATTAATTTACCTATATATATTTGTGGTGTAATTTGAATATAGTATTTATAAATAATAGATATTTGTAAAAAAATGAAATGTACCGGTGACTTGGACATTAGGAGTTGCTAATACAATTTCTTGATTTTTGTATAAGGATTATACTAACTATTCAAAGTTATTACCAACATTTAATAAATTTAATTACATAATATATCGTAACGCTCTCGGTCCTTAACTTATAGCCGTCAATCGAAACAATTTTGTATAGCTGTAAAGTTTACAGATATAATAATAGTTAATGATTAAAAGAAATAGTATAATTATGTAAGGTTATACTTACGACGAGCAAGTTGCCGCTCTTGGCTCGTTGGATTGCGGGCTGAGTACCCTTCGTCACCTCAATGGTACCTCCCTGCTTGCCGTTCACCAGATTGTGAGCGATGCTGGAAGTATAATTATGTTAATTTTATTTTCGTTATACCGTTATCGTTATCCATTACAAATAATCAAACTACAAAACCACTAAGTCTCAGAGATTTCTGTATAAAGTTCTCTCAGGTATGTGAAGTCTACTAATTAGTGTGGTGCACTATGGCTTAATCCATTTCATTGTGAGTGAAGACCCGTGTTTAGTAGTAGGATTGTGATGAAGACCATAAAAACCAGTTTTTGAAAAGACTTTAGATTATGTAAAAAAAATTGCGATGTATTTTTTCCTCATTCAATCTATGTTATTTTATTCGTTACGATTTCCATTCGCATATGTAAAAAAATGTTCCGTTTTAATTTCAGTTACGGTTTTTTAGTTAATTTGTACTAAGCGATTACTAATTCGTTTATATCTGAGGCGACGATCTTAATTCTCAGGTGTAGCAATATTCCATTTTTTGTTGTTGTTTGTTGAAATGAATTTTGCTTTACTTTCATTTTATAAAAAAGACACAGTGTGTAAACGCTCTAACCGATATCCTCACAAGGGTAGGTACGTGTATATTACTTACGTATATTACTTACGTTCTAGTGTCGACGATTTCAATAATCTCCGGCTTCTTGCTGTAGTCGGTCACAATTGTCAAGGCCTCGATGAGGTGCGACACGGAAATGATGAGATCACCCTGAATACAAGTTGCAATAATACAAATAAATGTTTTATTACAATTGGCTTTTTGCAAGAGAGCAATCGTATTTATAAAAATAGTAAGAAGTCCTGTTTAATGCCAATGATACGGTTGTCTAACATCATACAGGACTAAAGTTTTACTTGACGGCATGAATATATGCTTTGATAACTCTGAAAACTGAGGTGGTCGCCTCACTTCTTAGTAGCCGGCAATCGTATCTCTCCAACCGAGATACAAGAACTGCTGCTATTATATTTTAAACATATATATAATGAGGCCGTTTTTTGAGGGCACACTAATTCTCGAAAGCTGTAAGTGTAAATTTCATCATAGATCTGTTCACGCTTACGAACTACATCGGTTTGGTCCGCGGCAAAATGATGATTTTTAAAAATCATGAATCCACATACTTCAAAGTGTCAAAGATATTTAATAGTGGACTGTTGAGTACTTTCGTTGAAATCACCTTTTTTCAGTTTTTATGGAAAATTTTCGGTATTTTCGGAATTTCTTGTGTGGACACTGAGTGCTCTCACGTTCCCTCACAAAAAAGCTCTGTGTATACTTTCATATCAAACACATTTGCTACTTCTCTACTATAAAAATACCTTATCCTTCTTCAGTTCCTGCGGTATTTTGATCAGGATGAGGCTGTCGGTCTCGTTGGTAACCACGACTCGGAGCTTGTCCAACGGCAAGCGATGCTTCAGCTTGTACGTCTTGCGAGCGGCCGCGTCAAGAACGTACAGCGCGCGGTCCGACGCCAGCAGAGCGCGTTCGCGGGGCTTGTAGCCACGACGGTCGTACTTCACCGCCTCGCACGAGTACTGGGGGATAAACAACTCTATGGAATTCCACGGGGAGAACAACTCGTAGTATTTCCATAACGTAAAAGTTCGGGACATAGACAATTTACTAATTTCATGGAGGGAATAACAACTTCTCTTTGTAGGTCCATAAGGGGAATAGATAACTCCAAGCAGTGCCATGAGAGAAACAAGCAACATCGTAGCTCTATTTGGGAATTAAGCATATTGTAGTAGCTATTCATGGAAACCATAGACAACTCAAAGTAGCTCTATGGTGGATAAACAACTCGTAGCTTCAGGGAAAGACCGAGATGGACATTTTTATAATCTGTGACTCTATTGATTTCGAATAGTAGAGATATCCATATATTTAGGAAACTGATAACCTAATTTTACGTAGTAACTTTGGGATTGATTAAATATACATTATAATAAAATAAAATATTTAAATTTGAATATGAATAACATTTATGTTTTAATGTATTTTAAGACCTATATATCAATATATTATTAAATCTTACATTTTATCACGAAAAAGTACGATCACAACTAGTGGAAAAAGTATGTGGAACTCACAATAAGCTGTTCGCCAGTGGGCCAGGACGGCGAGGCCATGAAGGTGTTCCTCAGGACCTGGTGTTCGGAGGTAAGCCGGTCCTCCAAAAAGCGCTCTGCTATGCTGCTGGGATAGCTGTTCTTCTTACCTGGTGAAGAAGATATTTCTCTTATAAAGAGACTACTTTTATGTGAGAAACGTAGCAAATGAGTATGCAAACCACCTGATGTTAAGTAGTCGTAGCCCATATTCATCCACGTACAACCACAAACACGATTAAAATCCTATTTGAGTTCGAACTTAGATACATTGTTACTTCTGACTAAGATGGTCGCCTCGCTTCAAAGTGTAGCCGGCAACCGCACCTCTCCAACCGAAACACAAGTAATGCTTTACGGCGGATTATGAGGGCGGCTGTGGTTCTTCCCCGGTTGAACTACAGTTCTCCCACCTTGAATAGTGAAATGAAAATAATGAAACAAAATCATTAAATTTCAATGCGGCTAGCGTCCTTGGAACCATTCCGCATGGACAAGGACTCCTTTTAAATTGTTTAGGTTAGGTTTTTAAAACTAGTTTTAATTCTCATTATTGTAACTATTACAAATTGAAATTTCCTCTGGAAGAGAAGACTCAGTAGAGACAACGTACCTTTGAACATGGTTTCGGCCAACACCTTGAGCTCGAACTGCTTCTTGTCCTGCGGCGAGAGCGCGAGGCGGTACTTGCGCGCGAGGTGCACGCGGTGCAGGCGGTGCAGCTCGCGCGACGCGGCCTGGCACGTGGCGGGGCACGGCGGCCACGCCAGCTCCAGCACCCTGCTGGGCAGGCGCGTCGACAGCCGCTTCAGCCAGTGCACCTTCGCGATGCCGAGGAAACGACGGTTCTCCGGTGTTTCTGGCCCGTTGCGAGTGATGAAGCCTTTTAAAAAAAAAAAATGTTTAGAATGGTGGTTATGTAATACTGGGACCTATCGATTCGTTAATCTTTAGAGCAACGGATGGAACAACCGTAATTATCTATATAACTATAATAATTATGTCAATAGTCTGTCTACTTTAGCTATCTAGTACCCTTTAGCTAGCTATATAGATAGTATCTGAATTGTAATCTATCTGGAAACTATTTAAAGCAACAAAATTTTAACGAAATCGCTTGTCATTCCAGATTCGTAGAGGATAGATTCATTAATCATTTGACTGCCTTTTGTAAGGTTGGATAAAATTAATCAACTTTCTCCTACGACATTAGACTCTCACCTTTAGTTACTTACTTATACCATGAATTATCAGCATCGATAATCCATTTTTTTAATTTACACTTATTCTTTAATGAAAAGTTTCATTATATTTTTATTTGGAAAAAGAAACGAGTGAAATACTAATATTCCATCTGTTTATATCTGTCTGAACTAACAGTTTACATTCTTCTGCAATTAATTACAACACCTTACAGTTTACTTATAATAGAATGCTTTTTTCGTCGTAAAATTTTCTAAATCTTCATAAACTTATAACAACAGTCTTCTGTTACTTGTAACTGAATTCTTTGTGTGTTGTGTTTTCCTACACCTACCTTTAATGAATGCCCTGATGACGTCAGCAGCCTTTCTCCTCCGTTCCCTTAGCCTCTGGGCCATGAAGCGTCTGACCCACTTCTGGATGACGATGGCTGCGGCCTTCATCTTGAGGTACTGCTTCCTCTGCCAGTAGCCGCGCCAGCGGCTCTGGATGATAGTAGCGATGTCATTCTTCTTAATTTGATAAGCGTCTTCAGTTTCGAAGAGTGTCTTCGGGAATCGGATGAAGATCTTCGTGCTGGAGAGAAATAAAGCAAGTTTTTTTCTCAATGGAGGAGCCAAAAACGAATGTGCATAACACCAAATAGTCTGCAATTAATTGACAACCGGTTTGACGTTTACGCAAATGCATTGGCACTCTTACGGAATGAGATCACCTCGCTTGTAAATGTAGGTAACCTCACATTTCCATCCGAAACACAAGAATTGCTTTACGGCACATTATGAGGCCGTGATGGTACCTTCCAGATGGGGTTTGCAGTTTCGCGCATAAAACATAGAATTTTATGAATTACTTATCAAATTCCCTACGAGAAACATAAATATTGTGTATTACGTGGCGTAACGCGCATGCGACTTTTACACACTTGTCGTGTACGTACAAATCTGTATGGATCACGGGTGAACACAAGTGGTGTGTTTACGATGGCGATACAAGAGTCGGGTGGAAACAACTGTGTATTCGTAGACGCTACACGGATGCTAAAAAAACCCGACACTCCTGTGAATTCTCGGCACAACTCCAGTCTAGCGAAAACAAGTTCAGCTTAGTGCCGCCTCTCGCAACTCGTCAAAGTGTTAAATCAATTATTTTTCACTCACTTGCCCAGTCTGTAATCTTCCCTGTCATACTTGAGGACTTCTACGAGTTTCTGCACCCCCACGCGTGCTGGGCCCTGGAAGTTGGGCCAGGTTTCCGGGCTTAGGCACTTGTACCTGAAGAAAGGATTAAGCATTTTTTATGTAGTAAATTATTAGAAAACCAAACATATCATAAAATTTTAATACAAAATGAACACACTTTAAAGAATTTGATTCAAGAATATTTGCTCATACAAATCGGATCTCCTGTTTGGTCAACCTTAAGGATGCCTATTTGAAAGAACAATTTCATTTTTATTAATTTAAGTCTTTATATTTTTTTAATATATATCTTCATAAAGAAATAAATTTAAGACCAATACTCAATTTCATTTACAATTTTCTTTCAATTGAAAACTCCCTTGTTTAAAGTCTGTCTAAAATGTATATGATCAAAGATCGAGAAATTGAAATAGATAACAGACACTTCCTTCTACAAGTTATTATAAGTATACTCTTGAAGTTATTATAAGTATAACTTATTAAAGCGTACCTCTCAAGGAAGGCATCATAAGTCCTCCTGTATGCGAAGCCAGCTCGGCGCACCCGCAAGTTCTCCATCAGACCGAGGTACTTGACTTGGTGAGACACGAGTTTGTCATCGAATTGCACTAGAAAAAGTTTGCTGAAATGTTAGTTTCATTGATGCTAAACTATACTTTACTTATAACGATGTGGCAAATTTTGGCTACTTCGTAATAGCGTCATACGTGTCTTGAATATTTGTCTGCCCATAGAAGACAACTTTTCTGTATCTTTTGTGAAACCGAAGTGTATGTAGGCGGGATATCTCTCTTTTGAAAGCTGCTATCTGCTGCTGTAGCGTGCTTGTTAATACACATATAATCGTAATCTTAATAGAAATCTTGGTCTGACACCAAATACCTTTTGCTTATTATACATAAATAGACTAGAATGGATAGGGGCAGTAACTACTTGTCCTTGCAGTTTGGGACCAAAATACCGCTGTGGTATCTCCTGCTATCGTAAGAGGCGACTAAAAGGAGTCTTCCTGGATCGGGAGTTGTTAGAGTGGGAGCTCGAGCCGTTCCAACATAGGCATCCCAAAAACAACATCGGTGTAAGTGGTTACCTTATACCGACATAGACACAGATCGGTGTCTGAGGAGCTGGGGAAGTTCTACTGAAATGTTCCCACTCGTGGCGTCGTACTAGAGGACATTATTCAGGTTCTTGTCGAGATCCGGGTGCAAGATCCAGGTCTTATAAGCAAAGGAGGAGGCTATCGAGAGGTTTTTAGTGGTCGGAAATACCACAATATCCCCCAGCCTTCCCCCATTACCAGTTACTTTTGAAAGGTTTTCCGCTCGAGCTAAAAAAAAGCTGCCCCTTTTTTTGAACTGTTTGAACATGGCTGGATGTCTATTTAAAGGAGCCTAGAAGCTTTAAATGAGAATCAGGGAATGTTATATATATTTTGATATCACTTACTGGCCATCTTGAAGTCATTAGGCTTGATGCAGCGGATGTAGGAAGGTTCCTTGCTGCTGAGAATCTTGATCAGCTCATTGAGTGAGTTCTTGAACTGCGTTATCGCAGTCTCTGGACGCTTTTTGCTGGTCAAGTTCAGGTCCTGGAATGACATAAAGAACCGGAATTGATTTTAAATATCGAAAAATAAACAGAATTATTTGTTCGCAAATACAGAAATAAATTTGAATTCATAATCTGTGGTACTCATTGATGTAATTGTGAGATTTTCTTTACGGAGTCAGTTTTCTAAAATATATGGCAATAATGATAATAATACGACATAGTCCATTATGGACCCTCAGTGAAAGATTGACCCAGTAAAGTGGTTAACACTCAAGAGTCTAGTCAATGTCGAAATGAAGTGAATAGCGAATACACATGCTCAAAAAATCTAGTGTCCAACCTGTTTGGGATATGGATATAAATTATACTTTTTCAAATTTTTAAACGTGAGCCTGAATATTGGTACTCATTGAGTTTCGTATTTAACTTTTTATTTTCTCTGCTCAAATATACTTCAAAGAATAATAAATACCTTGAAGCAAGAACCGACGATAGGGTTCCCGCTGGCCGCCATCAGGCTCTGGATGTCACGGAACAGCAGATCGTTGTTCTTCTCGAGGAAAGTCGTGACGTTGTACGTCACTTCTCCAGCATAGTGGACCAGGCAGAATTCCTGAGAAAAAGCAATAATTTATACACTGAAGAGATATCAATAATGTTGAATTGAGCCGTGACCACGACCCATGCAACTGGTTCGAAATATCGACAATCGAAAATCAAACATCGTTAATCGTGAATACCCGAAACATAGTAAACTGTATAAATTCCGCGATGAGCAAATTTTTTGTTATAAGAGAATAGATAACGATGTTGGCTAATGTTTTGGTTAAAGTGCACCTTTCTTGCATCAATTGTCTAGGAACTAATTTCCTTTACGATTTAGAGAATTTCATTAGAGTGGACAAATGTCCAAATGGTCATTTGAAAGATGTGTATTTAAATAAATATAGATTGTTAGTCTACATTTGATTGTGGTGGAATTTATGTTTATGCAGATGTTATTATTAACATAGGAAAGACGAAGAGATTGACTAGAATTAGAAAGCTGACTGCGCAACCGATGGGAAATTTGTCGGCATCTTTCAAACGCTTGACCGTTTGTTCTTTTGGCTTAGGGGATTAAAAATAACAGAACTGTCGGATCAATTTAACAGGTGCCATGGCCTCACCTATCTCTGCTTTACAAGAGTAGTAAATGCTATTACTATTCTTATTACTATTATTGTTATTTTTTTTAATTGATTGTGTTTTTTTGTCATAGTTATTATTTTTGATTGTAAGTTTGTGTTTTTAGTTAAAAAAAATGTTTATTTATTATTATTACTGAGTTCTGATTTGAGGCG